>JASCZI010120830.1:112020-135182 GCA_036250425.1 Stylosanthes scabra
ACACTCCAATCGTCGTGGATCCAATTCCAAACCCTAGCACCACCACCACCGCTTCCACCGTCAGCAAAGGCGAAAACGGCGTCGTTAGTGATTTCGGCTTGTTGGAGGAAGAGGAGTTTCAGATGCAATTGGCTTTCATGATCAGCGCCTCCGATTCCGATGTCCATAAAGACCCTGAATCTGCGCAGATCGATGCCGCCAAACAGATCAGCCTCGGATATGAAGCTTCTCTTTCTGATACTCAAGGACTCGTTCAGTTTCAGTCCCTTCGTTATTGGGTACTCTTTCTCAAAGTCTCTCTCTTTCTTTCCCTAATTTGTTTTTTTGTATGAAGAGGTTACAAATAGCAAATACATTAGTAGTTCCTAATTACGGATACATCACTAGCTAGAAGGGATTAATACAACTCTTGATTGTATTGGTTAGGACTAATGTGGGTAAATGATTCTCCTTTTTTCTTGGTTGACATGCTTGTTTCTTATTTGGAGTGAAGTTCATTGCCATTAGTGTTGGGCATTTCCATTCATGGTTTTATAATTTAGTGGTCGATATGGAGAAGTTTTTGGCTGGTGTGTGGGTGCAATTGTGGTTGTGGAGTTTGTTGAAAGTTCTAATTTGCTTTGCAGATCACAAATTAAATTAGAGTTAATGAATTCAAGTTGAGCTTTGTATAATTATGCTTCAATTTAATGTTTGAATGCCCAAAACAAGCCAAGTAATATGTAAAGATTTTTTCCCCTATTTTCGATGTTTTATTACCTTTATCATCCTACTATTTGTGGAGATTTGATGTTATTAGTGATGATGATTTGTTTTAGGTGAAAGAAACTTTTCTCATGGTAAGGTTTGTAAGTTGTAACCATATTGTTTGTGTCTTATCTGGCAGAATTATAATGTCATTGGTTATGAGGAGAAAGTGATGGACGAGTTTTATGATGTTTATGGCATCACCTCAAATTTGACTGAACGGGAAAAGATGCCGTTGTTGGTGGATCTGCAAACGACACCCGTCTCAATAAATCTTGATTTTGAAGTGATTGTGGTGAATTGTACATTGGACACTCAGTTGAAGCAGCTTGAAGAAAAAAAGCCTGTGCTTTACTTAATGAGCGTGGTGTTTCTAAACTAGGACTAATCTTGAGTGGCTCACTTTAGAAACTTGTTGATATCGTGGTCAATAAAATGGGTGGACCAGTTGGCAGCTCCTCCATTGCTATTTCCTGTGCTCCAACTATCTCCGCCATGGACTCTATCGCAGCTGCGAGAGGTTGAATCTTTATCCTAGCAGCCATGGATTCACTCATGAAGAATGGGAGATCGAAGGAGAGATTCAAAAAATGAAATGGGGTTAGGGTTTGTATCTTATCAACAATCACAAGCACATTGAGGGGCCTATTGGTCCCTAACATCCACTTGGCATGATCAATTGACATGTCATACAGTGACTGACACGTCATCCAGGTAACCCATAAGCAACCTGCTTCGTGGGTTTATGTGTCCTATTACATGAATTCTCAGGGGTCGGATTGGGGTTTTAACAATGTCAAGGGTGAACTTGACCAATTTTAAAAAAGTTGGGGCCGGATTGGGGTTTTACTCAAAAGAAAAATAGAACTAAGTAGTTTTCCTATTCATTAGTTAGCTTTTTAATTGACTCCTAATAATTGGCCGTCAATAGTTTTCCGTTTAATTTGGTTAAATGTATGATTAATTCATATCTATAAAATAAGTACCGTTGTCATATCTAATAATCTGATAGCCGAATTGAATTGTCTAGTTCAATCAAGTTAACTGAAAATCGGTAGTTAAATTGCTTCAATTTAGGATAAACGAAAAATTGATCAGTAATAAATCGATTTAAAATTGAAAAATCGGTCAAACTAATTAACCAGTCGAACCAACCTGAATTAATAATTTAAAAACATCACAAACATTAAAAAAAATGAGTAATGCTAGATAACCAACATAATTTTAACCAATAATAACCAATAAAGAGTGATCATCCAAGATTAAAAAATAGAACATCTAAACAAACAAAATAAATCATTTAAAATTGAAAAATAGATCATCTAAAAGAATAAAAATGATCATCCAAAACTTATAAAGTAACATCCAAACGGATAAATATAACATGTAGTGAGTTCATCATATTTGCACTCCTTGATGCCAGCTGGGCCACCTTTGAAACCATAGAATGTGCTTCCTTTTGCTCGCTCTTGCAGGTAGTCTGAACAACAAAAATGTCAATTTTGTGTTTCACAAATTCAAGCCCGGCACAAAATCTAGAAAAGTAAATGAATAATATTTAGGTGAAGCAGTAGCAGTTATGCTTCCGGAATGAGAGAAGATTAGGAGGGTTGCTTGCAGTGGAACTTTGAGGACCATCGACGATGTTAAAAAACTTTCTGATCACGGAAGGGAGAGGGAGAGTGTGGTCGATGTGGCTGTTTTGGACCTCACTATTGACAGAGGCGAATCACCGTTGGTGGAAGGAGGTGTGATCCTAGCGCCCGTGAAGCCACCGTTGATTGCGAAAGAGGGTGCCATTGTTATGAGTTGAGTTAGCTTAGCAAGTGGCAAGTGAAAGAACACTGATTGATGTTTACCTTTATCCCCTCAAGTGTGATCAACCTTCAGGCAACGTCGTCGTTTTGTATATTGGTTAATATTGGTTATAAACTCTATTGGCACCGAAGACTTTTCCAAAAAGAAATCACTTTTCCATAAAATATATATTCTATACATAATATATTATTTTATGAAAAATTATCAAATCTACCCACAAATGTTTTGAATGCTAATAAATCTGCTCACAAGATGACTTTACACCTATAAAAAATAGATTTTGATTTACAAAACTACCCAAACTCTAAAATAGTATTCAAAATTTTTAAATTACCATCTAAACTAACTTTAATCTAAATCTTAATTTTAATCTACACAACCACTATTCCAATCTCTAACCCTACCACCAACCAAATCACTTTTGTCCCGCCCCAACACCGCCACCACCACAACCACAGCCGTCATTTCCTCCACCACCATCAATAACACACATTATAGTAAATGCTCACATAATGGCAGTGGGAGTGGAGATGGCGGAGACGTCAAGCTCCACGCTTCCGTCACCGATGCCACCTTTGTCAATGGCCGTAGCCTCACTGGTTTGGTCCTCGCTGTGGAGAAACCCGGTTCGTTCATCGTTGATTATAATATCCCAAGAACGTTCCACTTTTCATTTCACGCAATACTCACTCTTCAACGCAACGGAATTTCACTATCCATTTACCTCAATTACCGTTTGTGAGTTTTTATTTTGAATTATAGTACATAGTTATGTTATGGGGGTTTAAAAAAATATTTTTTTTTTGTTCTTGTTGAACAAGTTTTGGATTTTAAGCTATTTTGAGGTGTTTTTTTAACTTGTTTCGTTGCTTTGTTCTCGAAGAAAAAAAAGAATTTTAAATAATTTTTTAAGATTTTAATAATTTTGTCAATTAAATTCTATCTTCTATAAGTAATAACTAATAAGTCAATTTCTTTCTTTTATGTCAACGTTAAATTTGGTAATTTTTTTTAAAATTTTATTATATCCTATTTAATTTCGGTTCAACTTGAATCACCAACTCTAGTCATATCTCTATTCTCTACCCCCAGTATCTCAATTTCAACATCCAACCTTGTCCTCCTTTGGTGGAAAAGGGTCGTTAAAAAAACAAAAAAAAGAAAAACAGAAAAATCAGAACCCTACACTTCCAAATTATTGTCTTCCAAAAAGACACTTATTTTGAGATACAAGAATTCACATGTAGATATTTAAAGAATGAGTAATGAATTGAGTTATGGACCCTCCATGTTCTTGACTTAAGTAGACACAAAGTAGGTCCATGTTTTTTGTGGCAGTGTGAGCCCTCCTCCTTTCCTTTGAGCCTGGCTTTGCCATAATCACAGGACATAATAGTAGCCATTCCATCATAACACGCACACACACACACACACACTTACTTGTTTTTTTCCTTCCATTATTGCATTTATAAATGACAAGATGTCCCAACCTCTAAAATGAAAACACACACGCCAAAGCATCCAATAATCAACACATCTTGAAATGACCAATTTATTATTAATCATTAATCATATTAAATAATAATAATAATAATGATAATAACATTCTCTACCAAGGAGGATTTACAAAATGCTCTCTACTAATGTAGAAGTTAGAGGGGATCTTGAGTTACACCCAATTGATGGTGATTCATGTAGTCAATTCCGTTTAATCTAACACAACATAACACTTGCTCTGGCAATTCCTCTGCTTTGTTCCCCTGTTTTACATCATTAAGATGAGGAGTTAATCACAATTTTAGCCCTAAAAAAAAAGTAAAAGTAATTATCTCATGATACCCTATTAATTATTTGCTCATGACTAATCCATCCAAAATGATGAATGATTTGACGACAAATTAACCTTAATTAACTAAAGGTCAAAACAGTAGTTTACTAAGATTAGAATAAAACATCATAAACTTTCTGGTGCAACGGAAAATTATCGTTATAACCTTGTCCGTCTTTAAAAAAACTAAGATGCTTTTGATTTATGTTTTCATTTCCTGTCTCTATTTTCAAGATTTTGTGTGACAACAGAAAACAAAATTTTATTGTTTCCCGTTATTTCTCTTTTTCATAAACAAAAACTTGAAAATAAAATTTAAAAAAAAAAACTTAAAAGATGAAATCGCAAAACAAACACAATTCTAATTTTTTAGTGAAAGAAAATGTCTTTAGGGTTAAATAATGGTTTACTAAGATAAACTAAGATGAAGTACTTGCCTGAATTGTGAGACCAACATCAAGAGTACAGATCTTTAATCTGTCCAAGAAAGCTTCAAACCCTTTTCTAGAGATATAACTAAATCTATGCATATCCAAATCAATCTCAAAGTAATTCTCTCCCTACAAAACAAAAATGCAAAATATATATTGGTCAGTGATTTTAAAGCAATATAATAATAATAATAATAAAATAATATAAAGTAAAGTACCAACATGTGAACATCACTAGTATTCATTTATAACGAAATGACACCACTATTAAATTGCGGGTCCAAAGATGATTTTAATTTAATAAAAAGAAGAAAGAAAATGTACCATAAAAGAAATCCATAAAGATGCAGCTAAAGTGTACTATGCAAATCAACAAGGATAAGGAGCCCACAGATAAACTTTGAATTTCACCATTCACTTTCCCTAAGTCTCATGATACACATTTTGTTTTCTTCTTGGATTTTTTCATCATTGAAGAGATCAGACATATTCATGGCGACATTTACTCTTCAATGGGACATCAAATCCCCTATGCAGATCCATCAATTTAATGGAAAAGTTGAGAGTGATTGTCATAACTCATAATCATCTTCAGCAACTTACTTACTCCTTCTAACCTTTTAATATCATCGTTTAAATAATTGGATAATATTATATGCAGTAAAGGTGAATACTCACGTACAGTTGACTTCATGCGAATAAGAGCCATTAGATAATTTGACATATTTGACTAAATCGTCATCTAACAATTTTAACAAGTGTGTAATTATAGATGTTAAGTTGTGTCCTTAGAGTTACGAAAACGAATGTACCATAAAGCAACAATAAAAGGATCAAATTATAAGCGCGATGAACTAATATGATACTAATGCATTCAACTAAAAGTTTGGTTTTTTATGTAATCCATAATCATTCATTTCAAGTGTTTATCTTCATCAAGATGAATATAATCACTGAAAGAGTACATTATAACAAGTGATCATGGAACTTACTGAGTAAAACTCATGCTGGGGACGCGAAAGAACTGGTTTCTCATTGTAGGCCTGCATGAGCTTCCTTTCTGCTGCACTCAGATGAAGCTCTTCGAGGTTGACGACACGGCCTAATATCTTCAACCGTTCCCGGAACGGTGCGATTGTATCTACGGGGAAACCCTTCACCTTTTCAACTTCGTCATCCATCAGTTTCTGTAGGAAGAGAAGACAATAAGACAAATGGCATTTTCCATCAGCAACAAAAAGAAAATTTTCAGTAACATGAAAGTTATACAATTGAAGGACAAAAGAAAAAAGGGACAATAATTGAACTAAAGAAGAGATTAAACCAAAAGGGAAATTTTGGACAAATTTTCATGTATAATCAAAGAAATGGTGAATCTTACTCTGATGCTTTCTTGAAAATGCAGAGGAAGTTCCTTTGAGTAACCTTCGGAAAGTTTAAAGTACAACACGAAACTCATTCCTTCCCCATCAGTTTCACCTTGAAAAAGTGTGGCAGGGTAGAGTGGAATCTGAAAACCACAAAACATAAGAATATGAAGATGTTAATAACATTTTCTGATGGAAATGTTCATCAATCTGTTAAAGGGGGGAAAAGGGTTATTAGGAATTAAAATAGAAACACAGAAGTCCAATGTTGGAAATTGAACAAATAATAGGAGTACCTGCACATTTACAACAAGAATTGGTGGCAATTTCCCAGAGGAACTAATAAAAGGAAGTTCCACAAATCGCGCTATATGGTCCACTTTCCGTGGCGATAAGAATACGTCTACACCAAACGGGTAATATGCAGAATAGTTAGGTGCAAACTCCTTCTTCTTGTCCCTTCCATAAAGAAGAACACAACCAAGTCAGACATTGATATGTAAGTAAAAAACATGTACTGATTCAAAATGTTTATGGATTTTTTTTTTTTGTATGCATTCGACTTTCAAACAAATTATGAACTACATAGTACTAATCTTACTTGAAATAGTTTACTCCCCGAACTCTAAAAGAGCCCGGATCAATGTGTGACCAACAATCAAGCATTTTCTTATCGATCGGACAAAAGGGTACTTGGGATCCTGCAATTGGTCTTTGTAAAAGAGGCTTTGTTGACACTGAAAAGGAAATTCATTGCAACTATTTAAGATGAATTATCATAATTTAGGATGAACAAAATAGAATAACATCATGAAAACTTGCAATGACAAGAAAACAATGCTGGTTTTGAGAATTGCAACTCACATAGAGTAGCATTTCCATGTCCTTCCTTCCATTTAAAGGAGAGTTTCATTGGAGCCTTCTTCCTTGCACTAGGAGGACTAGAACTAGAAGATCTTCTTTTCTCGATAGAAGGAACGGTAGAAGCTAGACACGGCAAACAATTGTTTGGAATGATTCCACAATTATCCAGAATCCCTTCGCCCTTGTTGGAGCTCGCATCCACTGAGGAAATTTCATCGACGAAAACAGGTTCATTCACATCAACTATGTTTCCGTCAGATTTACTCTGATGATCAGTTGAATCTACACTAGAAAAATGTTGAACATCTGAGGTCCTTGCAGCCTCAGAGTAATCCCTTGGTCTCGGCATCTGATCAGTCGAAACTCTATGGTTGGCATCTCTTGAAGGCGGAAAACCTGCGGCATTTCCGCCTTCAATTCCATTCAAAGATAACACATCTGCATATATCAGTTGCATATAACAAATAAGTTTCCAGAGTTGATCAATGAAAAAGTTGTAAGTGAACATATCAAATGCTGCCTATGAGATTTCCAATTTCTCCAATTAATTCGAAAATAGCAAAAAATCAAACCATCAGGAACACTCTGGTAATCATCGTCGCAGTCGGAGTCAAATACCGCATTCGAATCGAACCACGCTTCCTCAATACTTCCACCTGCCACATATTGCAGTTCCAATAACACATGAGCAACAATGAATGAAGGCCATTACAATCAAGAAATTTTTTGAAGCACCAGCAGCAGATTAAAGAAAAAGATTGAATTAGGACACAGAAACATCAATATTGCAACAATTACTCCAAATTTCAATTCCAATAGTTGAAATTTCTCAGAGAAAAAAGAAAATAGACTTTAAAATGGCACAGAAATATTGACATTGCTTTCAAATTGTGAATGAAATTATTAAGTAACCAATTATATAACATCTACTTCATGCTCATAAAACAAAATTGCTTAGCCTCATCTTTTTCTGCTTTTACTTTGAGAATTCACAGAGAATAAAACCATTCAAACATATCCCAAGAAGAAGAATGATTCCAGTAAAATGAAAAAGAAAAAACCTTGGAAAGTGGGGTTGGCAAAGGAGCTAGTAGGTGGTGGTGGAAGGTCAAGAGGGTTATTGTCCAATGATGATGATCCCTTGTACAATTTAGAAGAAACTCTTCTTCTAATTC
Organism: Stylosanthes scabra; assembly: GCA_036250425.1. Classification (NCBI taxonomy): domain Eukaryota; kingdom Viridiplantae; phylum Streptophyta; class Magnoliopsida; order Fabales; family Fabaceae; genus Stylosanthes; species Stylosanthes scabra. The sequence continues at coordinate 120,251 of JASCZI010120830.1, forward strand.
CACCACCACCACCACTCCTTCTGCTCCTCTTTCTTTGTTGCTTATTCCTCTTTGAAGAAGAGCTCAATCTCCCTCCAACACACCTCTGTGGAGCTGAAACACAAGCTCCCATGGTGCTTCTTCTTCTTCTTCTTCTTCTTCTTCTTTGTTCCTTTGATCCCTTAACTACCTCCACCACCACAACACAACAACAACAACAAAAGCAACAACCATCACCATCCCACAACAAAGCACTGTCACATACAACCACAATGATAATAATAAAACAGAAGAAGAAGAAGAATTCTAAGAAAAAAGAAATATATTTATATAATTTATTTATATGGTTGAGGACTTGAGGTTGAGGAGTTTATTAAGGTACCGTTTGCTTTGGCTTGTTGAAGTTACAAGAAAGTCTTCAACGATTTTGCCTTTGGCCCCAATAATCATCATGCCTTGTGAAATCAATAAATAAAGCCACCCCAGAAAAAAAAAGAATTAAATGATTAATAAATAAAAAGAAAAAGAAGAAACGAATAAAAAAGTGGTCAAATTTTTCATCTGGGAAGTGGGAATGGATGTAGTTTATAATATTTTTCAGCGAAGAAGAAAAAATAAAAAGAAAAGAAAATATCTAAAAACGAGGAACACAAAAAAAAAAAGAAAAAAAAAAGTTTGAGTAAACTAAACAGTGACGGCAGTTGGTGTAGTTGGCAGAAGCTTAAGGCGCCAAAAGGGTCCCACCTGGAAACGGGTTATCTAGCCACGTGGGCATATCTGATTGGCTGAACGTGTGGAAGAGTGATGGCAGAGATTGTGGACCAATTTCTACGTTGTTACTTGTTATGGGAATATAGATCAAATTAAAATCTTTTTACAAATATTAGTTTTTCTTTTTCACAAAAATACATAAATTAAGAAACAAATTATTAATTTAAAGAGGTTTTACTTGATTTAGCTTTTTTTTTCTAGATAGCATTTATTATTAATGAAATGAAGGGTCCAAATTAGGACAACAGACATAGGGAGAAAATTGGAATTTTCCAAAGAAAAGAAAGAAATATTATGTAATATTCTTTGATTTAGCTTTGTTACCAAAAGAATTGATTTACATTTAATATATTAATTAATGAGTTTAATTTTAATTAAAAAATTTATACATACATCTAATTAAGTAATAACATGTTAATAATAATAAGTATCTTTTACATAACTACGTTAACAAAAATGCTATTTATATATTAAAATTAGCTATCTAAATTCTGTATATTATATGTAATTTTTAAGTAATTTTTATCAATATATATTTTATATTATTTCAATATTTATTTTATATTAGTGATTAATTTTAATATATACCTAAGTATGATTATTATATAAATACTTAAATAGTCATTCAAAATAATAATATGATTCAACATTTTACACTCTTAATGGTTTAAAATTAAACTCTTAATTAGTTAATTAGTAATTATAAAATATAGAATAAATCTATATATATCATTATACATAAATATAAAATGTACACACCATTTAGTAATACAGAAAAATATAAATATTAGCACATGAATTTATATTTTTTTGTGCTAATATTATATTTTTTCGTATTATTAAATGATGTGTATAACGATACATCTAGTATTATCCAATTATTTAAATCTATTTAAATTAAATAATTAATATTAATATGGAGTAAAATTTAGAAAGATAAGATCATAAGATGCAATTATTTGTGATGATTGTTGGTGTGGTGTTGCTGGCAACTGTAGGGTTTTGGCATTTATGTGAAGTCGTTTCGTTTCACAATATAATTGACACACTCACGTAAAGGCAAAAGCTTCAGTATATGTTAGTGTTATAGGCTATGCGTTTTTAAAGTACATTGATGCATTGATACATTTCATAACACAGTACCATTTTTGTCAAAATTATAACATGGGTCCCCCCCACACCCTCCCTTCCACAAAAACTCAGATTTTAATGATGCATCATGCACTGTTACTCAGATAGATATATTGCAGCACATTTAGATCTCCATCAATCAAAATTAAGGGCTAGGACATGCGCCCAAGCTAGTGCTGTCAAACCGGTCGATGAGCCAGTTTATTTCGAATGAACGAGTCAAAATATGAAAAAATAACTTGGTCCATATTTTAAATAAGTCAAGAAAATACAAGTTTCGACTTGATTCATTCGAATTATTGATTTAAACGAATTGACTCATTTAACTTGTTTTTTTATTTTTTAAAAAAAATAAGATTATTACATAATTTTAATCTTTTTTTTACATTATATCCATTCAAAATAAAAATATTTATAACATATTAATATATTTTTATATTAAATTATGTAAAGATTAAAAAATTAATTAAATACAGAAAAAATTTACATACAAAAATAGATTTTATATACTTAAAAATAAGGACGGGGAACAAGTTAGATAAGCTCCACACAATTTGAATCTATCTGACTTATAAGTTATACAATTGAAATCAAATTAATGCATTTATAACTAAACTATAATTTTACAGGTTTGACTTGCAAATATTTACGAGAGATTCGAATGGACTCGGAAATCGCAATTCCTTTTTAATTTACTGTTCTAGCCAAGGCTTTAGTTGAAGTGGTGAAACATAATATATAACTTCTAAGTGAACTCTATGATGGTTCATACATAAATTTATACAGATTTTTTTTAAAAAAAATTAATCACACACTAAATAATAATATATGTATATAGATGAATATTACTATGAAAATTTTAAAATTATCTTCATATGAAAATTTTTTATTTTAAAGATATTGCTATTTCTTTTTAAAGTATAATCCTAAAAGCTAAATTTTTATATGAAAATAATTTTTATATCTTTATCTTAGTACTTGCCATGTATATCAATTATAATGATATAAGATAGAAAAGATGTTGTATTATATATGGGATGACAGTAGCTAAAAAATCTATTTTCTCTATACAACTTTTATCTATATCAAAATGTGCACCTACTTTCTAACATATTAAGACTCGCATTCAAAACTTGGGAAAGGTCAAATAATAGATAGGAACTCTAAACTTATATTATGTGTGTTTGGGTGAATATACAGTACAAGTGAATTTGTGATATTATATTACCTGGGTGGGACGGTTGCAATTTTTTATGGATGTATTTAATTTATTTTAGATTTATATATTAGAACATTGCTTAATGTATAAGATTTTTTATAACCAAGTCCAATAAAAAAAGAAAGACTAGAAGAGGGCACCATAGAGGAACGAAGAAGGAAAGGGTATATAACAAGATTTGATTGAACTTAAATAAAAAAATAAATTATTGTTCAAATAATGTTTTTTCTGTATACTATTAGTATAAAAACATTTTATACAAATATTTATCTATATATGTTTTTTTCTGTCTATCTATATATGGTATGCCATTAAAATGTTTGACTAAAAATATTCTTATACTACTTTTTACTAATACTATTTAGTGAGATATAAATAATTAGGAGTAGAGTAATAGTGAAGTTTGAAAAATTAAATTCAACCGTTGATACAGTCAATAATAATAATAATAATAATAATAATAATAATAATAATAATAATAATAATAATAATAATAATAATAATATGTAGAAACTACAATGAACCCAAATTTGAGATTTAAAAATTACAATATATTATTATAAAGCATTGACTGCGATTGATTCATAAAATAAAATAATTCATTATCTGTTGATCAGTTGATGTACTTCAAAATAAAATTCCGGCACGTCAAAAAAAAAGTTTCATTTATATATATATTTATGTATTCATCTTAATAAAAGTATCTTTTTTATATAATTCAAATTTTATCTACTAAATTTTATTATTTTTTTACTCAATTTCTATACTAAATTTTAGAATAATGCTACGGAGCCATTAGGAAATTAATAATTAGGTTATCATTTAAATATATATATATATTATCATCCATAATTTATATATCCAACATTAAGTATTATCATCCAAAATTTATATAAATTACTATCCGTAGCATACGTTGACTCTCTATTTATTATAATACGTCATTTTCTTAGTTTTTTTTAATTTTATTATTTTTATGCTTGGCATATTATTAATATAAAAACACACTTAAATAGATACATGCATCCAATGTATGTAACACATATATTTATTGATAAAATCCAGTCAAATATTGGATTGTGTAAGCATTTTATTTATTTATTTATTACATTTAATTGTCACTATATTCCCAATATAACTAAGTAAGGGTCTCTTGTTTGCCGGTAAATTATTTATCATACAAAGCGATATACAAAAGCGATATACAAAGCAAGATTCAAATTTTAATATTTATTTAAATAGATAAATGAAATTTATCACTCGGCTTATGTCAATTGGTACTGTGTAAACATTCTATTAAGAAAAAAAAAACTGTTATCACAAATAAAAAAGTGTTCTGGGAGATTTTTGTATTATTTTTTTTTTTAGAAAAAAAAAAAAACATTGTAGTTATGGCAGATAGTTGTTGTTGGATCTGAGGTGCTGTTACTACAGCTGCAAGAAAGAGAAATAGATTGTGGTTGTGTGCTGTGCACACTGCACACTGCACACGGGAGATTAATGATTTTCAAACCTAAAATTTGACGAAGCTTGTTGCCATATGTCACTCTCATGCCTAATCTTTATGGCAATGGGACCAACTCAAAATTAATATTTTTAAAAAAAACTCTCTCCTTAAAATGTCCATGAAATTTCACCTAACAACTCATATGCCATATTAAATATATCTTATATAGTTTAGTGCTAAGCATTGAGTGATTGATATCATATTATTGACTTTTGTAAAATCTTGAGTGGTCCTCTCATCACTCAAGTTCATAAGCCAATTTTTCCGGAAGAAATTAATGTGGCATCTTGAAGGAGGAAAACAATTTTGATTTATGAGAGTATTTCTTAATTCGATAGATTAGGGATAATTATAGGGATTTATTGCTCATCAATATGAATTACTTTATATAATAAATTTCAAATTTTGATATTTGCTTAATTATAAAAATGAATTAATCACTCAACTAATCGAAGTTGGTTAGACAAAAACACGCTAATAGTAAAAAATCAAAAGAATGAAAAGATGGAAATATTAATAATCAATAATTCTATTTCCAAAAAGTTATTGAAAAAAATTGAAAACAAGATTCTTTTTAGTTTAGTAAAAAAAAAATAGGAAAAACATCTTTGAAATAATGAATTCCTTTCCTATTTTTTTTTTTTTTACAGCTCTCAAGTAATCTTTTCTATTTTTTTACTAAATCATATACTCTTTTATTTATACTTTGATTGCATTTAATTTAACCCCGTATTTCTGAATATTCAATTAATAGAATCTGAATTCAAAACTTATTCTTTTCTCTTTTATGTATTTTTGTTACCTAAGTATATTAGCCGCACATATATTGTGGCGAGTCAAACTAAACTATAAACTAAAAAAAAAGACTATTTCCTAAATTTGTTAAGTTAATGAATTAAAATTAGCCATCAAAATCAACCATAATGTATTTACATATAAATACATATATAGTACATGTATAATTTTATTGTTTTTAATGTCTATTTTATATTTTAATATGTATTATATATTAATGAAAAATTTTAATATGCAAATAGCTTAACCCTATATTTTGTATGTCAATACATACTGATAGCTAATTTTAATGTACAACTAACTTAATCCATTAATAATACCTTCATCATCCCCGTTACGCTAAGAAGCTATAGGAAAATTTATTAATTATTGAAGAGAAAATACAAAGTTTCAAGTTCAGATGACTTACTTTAAAAATGGTTAAAATTAATTAATTAATGTAATTGTCATTGTTGAGATTTTCCCATCAAACCTTGACAAACTTCCAATGCATATAGTATTTAAAAAGTATTCAATTATTAATTATGAGATTCTTGTTGATACTTAAAGAGGCTTTAAGCCAATAAGAAAAGGTCAAGTTAGATATCTGCAAATTGATGAACCTTACACGAATTGAAGAGTAAGTCCAACGAATACGATTAAGTTACGGTATGCTGCACTTCTCCCTCTATTTGACATGGTTTAAATTTTTATTTTGAACTTTTCAAACGATACAATTATTTTTTTTTACTAAGAACTTAGAAATATAAAGTCTTATTTACATTTACCCCTAATATAAATCAACAAAAATATTTAATTAAATAATAATAGATAGTCATAATCCAAAGTTATCATATCTAATCGAAAAAGTATAGGAAGTGGTCCAAAGAGAGCCAATTTGGGAGTCCACACCTTATTATCAAAACGAAAGGCACTTCCTGACATTGGCGTTTATCGTGCTCCTCCATTGCACCGCTCCATCATGCTCATTCAAAGAACATGGGCGTTTGTTACTCCTTCTCCATCAACGTTGGCGCCGTCGTGGTCCTTCCCTCCTCCTCCATCAACGATGACGCCAGAGTCTCCTTCTGCCTTATCCATGGCCGATAAGGAATTTCTTTGATTTGACGACTTCCATCCACGGTTGACCAGTTTCTACCAAGATTATCATCCGAAACTGTGAATAAATTTAATACTAATACAAAAAATGATAAATCTCAAAGGACATGCAGAGTCAGTCAAGAACCTAAATAAGAGAAATCAAATTTATAACAGAAATCAATTTTAAACACAAATAAATGAAATTATCATCTAAAACAATCTTAAATTATCACCATATTTCACCAAGTTTATCATCCGAAACCAAACATAAATAAAATACTAATTTAGATGAATAAATAGCATAGCCTTAAACAAATTGATCACACAATATATAGAAGGATGATTGTAGCGGGAGGAAGAAGATGAATGACGATAGTCCATTGGTTGAAGCGAGCTTCACCGTTGTCGAGTGATGATCGACGATGTTGGATGTTGAGGTAGAATCTTCACCGTGGTTGAACGAAGTTGAAGAAGAGAGTAACGTAGGTTGAACGATGTTGAAGATGGTGGTTAAATGGTGGGAGAAGCCAACTTTGACGGTGGTTGAATGTGAGAATGAATGAAATTACAGTTTTAATAGGTTTTACCTTAGTTTGAATGGGAGAATGAATGAATGATAGTGGTTGAATGGAAACACATGTTCGTTTTGAATGGGTTATGGGTTTTGGATGATAGTGGGTTGGTTTCGCTACTACATTGGACCTTATTACCGACAAACAGTATCGACTGCCGCGTGCTCGCGACGCCGTGGGTGAAATAGACGGAGCCGTCATTGGAAATAGGCACCCACAATTGATTATCGGGTTTCATTGAGACCGACGGCCAAGTCGCCGGTAAGCCGCCTGTAGCAACTTGGCGCCATCTGGCGCAATGACAAGGCTCCGTGAACGAAAATGATCATTTAACGTTATAAGTGAAACAATGTCGTAAAGATATTCTCCAAATCTAGTTGTAAAGTCATGGTAGAGAACCAAGAATTTTTCGCAACTCCTTCTTCCTCTTACAGCTACCGGCACCTTCTTTCTCTTGTGCAACTCTGGCTTCTTTCGTCGCGCACCTCTTCCTCTTGCGCCACTCTGTCATGTTGTTGTTGTTGTTGTGCTGTTGGTGGTGGTGTTGGTGTTGTTGGGGTGGTGGTGCTACTGCTGTTGGTGGTGGAGCTGGTCGGATAATAACTTTGGTCAGTTTCGAATGATAACTTTAGTCAATTTCAGGTGATATATAATCTGTTTTAGTTTTGGATGATATATAACATATTTTAGTTTCAGATGATAACTTTATCAGTTTTGGATGATAACTTCTTATTAAACTTATTGGCTCCCTAAGGACTCCCTAATTTGATTCATTAGCACTGTTCATTTTATAATTAAAATCAATTAACATAAACGACTAAAAACATAGGAACACCAAATTTCCAATTAGAATAAATCTACGTGTGCTATTGTACAGACCTGTACACACCATTTAGCAAAATAGAAAAATGTGAACATTAGCATAGAAATTTAAATTTTTCTCTGCCAATGTTTATATTTTTCCGTGTTACAAAATAGTGTATACAGATGTATATAATATAATGGTACATCTAGTATTACTCTTCCAATTATACTTGAAACACTTCTAATGAAATATATAATCATAGCTTAGATTAAAGAATTGATATTTTTAAATTTTGATCAAAAGATTAAAATACAATGAAATAAAACATATAGAAAAAAAGACATTTAAAGAAAATTAAAACTTAGTCTAAATATGTTAGATACTAAAACATTAGTTTTTTAAGAGAAAAAGTTTTTATGTACAATCAACAAGTATTCTACACAATAATATTGTAATATTATTCTTATACGCGTAAGCCACTCGTATTTTAGAAATAAATAAAACATTAAACACTTTTATTTATCGCAGTGGGTCAAAATCTATGATGCACGGACGGACAGAGATACGGGACACGATATGATACGTTTTTCGACACATTAATTTTAATTTTTCATATGACATGGGGACACGGTATAAAATATAATATACTTTTAACAAAATTATAGTAATATTTTGATATTTTATTTATATTAAAATTTAAATTATTATTTTTGAGTATTTTTAATATCTTTTTTAATTATATAAAATATTTAAGATAACTTTTAGTTTTAAGAAATTGTAATATTTATTATTTTTAAACTCATTTTAAGAATATAAGTTAGGAACAAAGTTGGACACGCGTATACGTAATGATATTTTGAAGTGTCAAGTGTGTTTAAAGAAGTATTTTTTAAATTCTTTTAAAGACACAAATGAGACATAAAAAACACGTGTATTGAATGAGTGTCGGTAGTGTCGTGTCAAAAAAGTGTCCGACACATGAACACGCCAATTCAACTAGGTGTGCGTGGTTCATTTAGACATACGAGTATACGACATTATTGGTTTATTTTCATAGGGCTTTAAAGTATGAGATATACCGTATTCTTTTACTTTTTAACCGTTGATCTTTATCATAAATTTAAATTTAAATCAATCAAAATCAACGGTTAAAAAGTAATGAAATACAATATACTTCACTTTTTAAAGTATACCGAAAAATTTTCCTAAAGTATGAAGCGGGTCCACCCTCATAAATATACAATTCACGTTTTGAAAAAAGGGGTTGAAAAATGCATCCAATATTTTGCGGGTAGCATATAATTAATAATTGTGTTGTGATCTTTCTTTCTTTTTTTTTTTTTTAAGAAGCAATAATGAAGAGAAAGAAACTTAAATACGACTAGGGATGAGCATGGGTATGGGTAATTTAATTATCCGATTAAAATCAAACCAATCCAATTATATCGGTTTTATACCCAACGAATAATTGGGTATATTAGTGTCAGATCCAAATCAATCCGACCTTTCGGGTATTGATTTTGATGTCACGATACTCAAACCAACCCGATTACCCAATTAGATATATATTAATTTAAAAAACAATAAAACATAATAATATATATATATACAATTTTATTCTTGCTAACTCAAATTATTATATTTATAGTCACTAAAAGAATTTGTTATATTTATTAAAGTATGAATTTGATAATATATTATCTTTTATTAATTTTTTTATTATTATTTATTATTGACAAAAATATTTTTCTCATATTTTTTTTTTAAATTTTATTTTTAATTGGATATCCAATTACCCAAATCAATCCAACCCGAATTTAATCGGTTCGGTTTGGTTCAGATTCACTTGCTAAATATTTCAAATCCAAAGCAATCCAAACCAATTAAAATTTAATCGGTTCGGTGTCTATTTTACACCAAACCCGAACCAATCCAACCTGTGCTCACCCCTAAATACGATTGTTGAAGAGAAGGTTTTGGGAATTAAAGATATGATACGATTCTTAGCATCCAGCAGATTGCGACAATTTAGAGAATAATTATATGATAAACGGAACATAAAGTAATTCCTGAATATGCTCATTTACGAATTCTGCTTTCTGAGGAGATTTAATTTAAGATTAGCATACAAACCACATGCATTTTTTGCGCCAAAAAAGTTTTGGTATAGGGAGTGATATAAGTGTTATTTTACAATAAATAGTGATGATTTCACGCTACAAAGTTCTTGTACGATTTTGAGCATGAGACGATTGTCTAAAATAAAAAAATCTGATCGATAATCTTTATAAGTAGTATAAGATAATTTTTACTCCTTAACTTAGTGTTTAGGCTAAGTTATACTGATTTAATTTCTTATAAAGTATTAGAGCTAAATTACAAAATTGCATTGTTCTACCACCCCACACCATACAAAAAAAGTAAAGTCGTCTTTAAATTTCACTCTAAATTCTCATTCTCAAATTTTTTTATATAATTCTCATGAGTATGAGATAATTATTTCTTTTTGAGTTAGTTTTGCTAAGTTTTTTTTTTTTTGGACTTGAATTTTTGTTAAGTTATCCACCTAATTTTAGATTATAGATTTAAGATGAAGGAGATGTTTGTCAACTCAAGGAGTAATTAAGGTATGGCATTATACCAAAGGAAATGATGATATACATTAAGACTTGTGGATGTGAAACGAGCTTGATTTAAGTCGCTTGATGCTCCCAAATTAAATTGTTCTCTTCCTTTCATAAGGTGGGGAGATGTTGGCATATATATATATGAAACTTAGTTTATGTGATAATAGTCGCAGAAGAGTTAAGCCGAATACCAACTGTCATAACTCATTCGGTTAGAGTGTCCTCACACATAATTTAGTTAGCACATCAAACAACTCTTTAGGTAAATTATCTAGCACGTAATTATATATAAACCAAACTTGTAACTCAAACACATCAACTGAGATTATGTTATGAATTTTGAGGGATAGATCAATATTTGAAAAAGAGTATTACATCGTGAAGGAAGCAACACCTGAAAAATTAGAGAGTATTATAAGGAATTTGACACTACAATCACGTGAGCTAGCTTTTGTGATGGTGATTCTTCTAAAATCTTATAGTTTATAATAATAGTGTTTTCATTAAGAGTCATACAATCGAAAAATATTATTTGCGGAGGATTCTCATCAGTGAAGTATTCTGACTGACAAAAGGCCAAATAAAATACTATTGAGTGAAGTGTTATAGAATACAGCTATCACTAGACCTCTTTTAAAAAAAAGATATTATATTATGTGTCTTGAGGAACTAATACCCAAAAGAAGTCTCACATTGAAGGCCAACATTTAAAAATGTGCTTAATAAGACGCTGAACTTTTTCCAAATTCTTGATTCATCCCTACTCTAAATTAGAATTCATTTCCAGGAAGCTTCAAACTCTTCACCATAATTCTCTACATCATTGGAACGCAGTTCTGACATATTTATTTTAGCAATATATAATGAGTAACTTTTATCTTTATGCAACATTTTTCTTAAAAAAGAATAATAAAATTCAAAAGATGCTAACTTTCAGGAGAAAGCAGCCAAACTTTTGGCAAAACTACTACTATTTTATTTCGAATAGACATCATGGGTAAGACAATTTACATGAAAAGCATAGAGTAAGAGTACCCTTTCAACACGGTTTTGATGAATAAAAGGTAGACTAGCAGAATATATACTATTGTGAACCACATCTCATGATATCCGGAATTTAAATATTTTTAGTCGTTAATCTTAATTATAAAATTTTTTATAATTAAAATAATTTAAAATCAACAACTAAAAATACTTAAACATTTGATATTATAAAATATCTAATGCACTTCTTTATTGCAATAAAGTAATACAAGTGAAAATTTGATCAAGTAATAATAATATTCTAAAAGGTTTTATATTATTATTATTATTATTATTATTATTATTATTATACAATAATGTATAGTCTGTTTAATAATTACTTAAATAATGCATGTAAAAAAATTTATATTAATTAACAACGAATCATGCATGAACATAAATTATAATTTTAATTTAGTATTTAGTATATCCAATTAATACATTATAGGTGATAATAAATAGTTTTTCTATTATAAATTATATATTAATAAATATAAACATATTAAAAAATTAAAATGAAGAATATTTTAAAATAAAATTGCTAAAAACTATACTGCTATATTATAAATCCAAAAATCACATTAAATTCTGAAAGATAGGACAAGGAAGGAGCAGTCAAAACTCATAAGAACACTCCATTTAAGTGGAGAGATGAAATGAGAGGCGAGAAGATTAGCATTCATCAGGAGAAAATATTTGAATTCAATATTCGAAAACAGTGAGGTTGGCATGACACTGAATTCATGCAGGTTTGACCATAGTACTATATATGGTTTAATAATATTAATTGGGAGGTTTATTTATTGCTGAATTAGTGAATTTACACTAACACAATAATATATACAGGGAAAAGAAAACAGAGAAAATTTAATAACATATCTTGCATAAATCTAAGTATCACTGCCAACGAAACCATCCTTAGCCACGGGAAGTTTCCCATGAATTCAAATCTGTAAGTAATTTTTTCTAACGTTATTTTGCAACTGTGTGATTAAATTGGATGGAAATTTATCACTTCTATTTTTTGAGTATGGTAAAATTGAGCGGGTTTTCTCAATTGGCATGATTTTTTAAGAGTTTAGCCACTACTTTTTTGATAGAAAAATATCCCTTGTTTTTGGTAGTGTATATACCGAACTAGTTTAATTAGCTTAGGTTAGGTTAATGACATTATTCTTGAATAGATGATTTTATTGTCGAAAGTGAATTGTATATATAATTAAGTAGGTAATTACCATCTAGTATACGTGGGATGAAACCTAATTCACTCAAAAGTTGCAAATCGATAATAAGCGATGTGCAAATTCAAACCTATATGCTGTAAATTAAATATGAGTGTATGTATGTATGTTTTATTATATAAAATATTACCACGACCTATAATTTCATGGTAAAGTGTCCTCTTCAATTTTTTTAAAAAAATATAAGAATAAACATCTAAATTATAAATTTAAAATAATTTTAGATTAGACACTTAAATTGTTAATAAATTTATATTCTCTAATGATTTTTAAAATTATTTCTATTGGACAAACTAGATCCTTTCATCGATTAGTTTGAAGAAGAATAATTTGTATGTTTTGTTTATATTTATAGTGACATTTTCCAGAACTTAATTATCTTTAATAAAATTTATTAGGAACTTATTTATCCAACATATTTATAATAAATTTGATTCAAAGCAATGGAATGAACAATTTGTTCTACAAAAATAATTCTTAATGATTTTTAGAGAATGAAAATTTGTTGGATTAGACCAAAATATTTGATCTAAAATTTTTAAAATCAATTTTAATATTTACTTAAAAAATATATTATACACATACTATGTCTGATCTTTCATTTTTATTTTTAATTTGTATTTGAATGGTATTTATGTGTTGGAAACATGATGTATTGTATATTTCATCGAAACCATAATGACTTAACATAATAAGTATGCATGCTTCGTTATCATAGAAGGCGAAATGTTGGAGAAACAGGAAAAAAATTATCTAAAGTAGCTTAATTTTTTTCTAATTTGTATTTATTATTTATTATGGAAATAAACAAGTAATTTTAGATATTTTAAAATATAATTATATATATTTATAAATATTAATTTAAACAAGGTAAAATTGTGTTATTATCTCTCTAATATATTATTCGCATAGAACTGGATTTGGTCTTCCGGCAAATTTAGCTTTATGTATAAGTATAAAATAGAGATCTAAATCCTAATAAAATTTTTTAATATATATATATATATATATATATATTACAACTCCTAATAATCTCGAAATATTTTAGGCTTTTCTACCTAATAAACCTTTATGATTTTTTTTTAAAAAAAAACAGGGTTGATTTTCTTTTCTTAGTTTATCTTGATTATTTTTGTAGGAAAACTATTTGGCAATTTTGTTTCGTATCTTTATGAATTGAATACATAGTTGGTATACTTTGTAGGCTGTAAAGGCCTCCAAAACGTGTTCTCTCATAATAGCCCTACCTCATAAACTTTGACCAACTTGAAAGAGGAAGTAATTGAAATGGTGATCACTACTTCCTAATGATAAAACTGGATAATGTAGCCTCCTCCTCCTGTTTTGTTGGGAAATTCCCTCTTCAACTTCTAGTGGACGTTTACTTGGAAGAATTATAACCTCATCCTGAAATATAAGAGATAATAAATTAATTATTAAAAACTTACCTGAGTCGTCAAATAATAATAATAAAAACAATTGTTACCTTTTGTTTTTCAATAAAAGTTTAATTTATCGATCATTTGTCACTCCTTGAAGAGCATAGTATATTGCACATTTTTACTTTAATCGTCAATGTTTACGTCCAATATCATAAAGAATTACTTATGAAAGCTAAATAATATTATTTAAGTAATCTAATTCTATTTAATTCTTAATGATTAAGATTTTACACTCATCATTAACCTTTTCTTAACAATCAATAGCTAAGTCAATTTTATTTTTCTATGTTTGCTCCTCAAATAATTTGGGTAAACTATTAAAATTGTCCTTGACTTTGAAAACGTTTATAAAGATACCCTTCTCTTTTATTAATAATAAAAATGTTCTCAAATTATTTTGAAACATGGTAAAAATATCCAAATCTTAAATATATATTCTCAAAATATTCTTTTGAGATTAGATTTTGATTTTCTTTTTCGCAACCATAAGAAGAAATAATAATTTTAGATATATATTTATTTTGTTCAATCAAATTCAATCAAGTTATTTATTTTATGCTAAATAGAAGATTATTTCGATATCAAATGAAAGTCTTTTTTTTGTTATTTTTTGTATTATTTGACACTAAAATAATCTATTTATTAGCATATAAATAAATGACTTAATTAGATTTAATTAATCAAAAATATATATATATATATATATATATATATATATATATATATATATATATATATAT
>JASCZI010120830.1:135285-154054 GCA_036250425.1 Stylosanthes scabra
AAGGAATCTAGCCCCCTTCTCTCTCTCTCTGCCCACCCCTACTTCCACCCACGTCGCCGCCGTCGTTACCCGCACCTTCTCCTTCTCCTTATGTCCCTCTTCTTCTTTGCCCTCACTCTGCTGTCCATTGTCAAGATCAAGTCCCTCACCTTAGATCATCGAAGAAAAATCTGACGCGGAGGTAGTTGAAGACGCCACCGGTAGCTGGCATCTGAATGGTGAACTCGATGTAGCAGAAGGTGGAGAGAAGAGCGCAGAGGCCTACAATGGCGTAGGAGAGGACAACAGCAAGGCAGCGTAGAGGTGTCACTACCGCTTTTTCGTCGCGATCTCCTCTCTCTCTTCCTTTTTTCCTCCACCGCAGCCTCACTGCACCGCTGACCTTCACCTTTCTGGCTTCGATAGTAGCGGCAAGGCATAGTACAACATCGATCCTAACCTCATCTTCTTCTTCTTTGCGAGATCCTGGCCGCCACTGCCGCTTCATCGTCATCTTGTTCTTCTTCTCACCATTGCTGATTCTTCTTCTTCTTCCTCTTTTGCCTTTGTTGTTTTGATGGTGGCGGTGGTGCTGTAGTTATGGTAATGATGGTGGTGAGGTTGTTGTTGTTGTTGTTGTGGTGATGGTGGTGCTGGTGGTGATGAGGTGGTAGTGAAGAGGCTACTGATGATAAGTTGTGTTTTGATTGGATGATAATTTTGTTTAATTTCAGATGATAATTTTGTACAGTTTCAGATGATAAGTTGTTTTTGTTTGGATAATAATTGTGTTTAGTTTTAGATGATAATTTTGTACAGTTCGAATGATAATTGTTTTTAGTTTCATATGATAAATATTTTTAATTTCGGATGATAACTTATAATTAAATTTATTGGCTCCCTAATAATCTCTTAATGTTGATTCCGTAACACTACTCTCTGTATATAATTAGCTTAGTTTAATAGTTGTCAAGTTTCATGACTATAATCCTGAATCGTACTATGATATGAATTTCTACCTGAATTGTTGCATAATAAAATAATTTACCGTGTAAGTTATAAATCATTACATCCTTCAACGTTTTATGAAGCACGGACACTTCGTTGAATTGGCGTGTTCACGTGTCGAACACGTTTCAAACACGACCCTCATCGACACTCGTTCGACATGCGTGTCTTCCGTGTCCCATCCGTGTCCTTAAAAAAACAAAAAATACACCTTCGGACACACATGACACTTTCATAATATCATCACGTATCAGCGTGTCCAACATTATTGTTAACTTATGTCCTGAAAATGAGTTTAAACGTAGTATATATTATTATTTTTCAAAACTAAAAATTAATTTAAATATTTTATATAATTAAAAATACATTAAAAATATTTAAAAATATTTAAAAATAATAATTTAAATTTTAATATAAATAAAATATCAAGATATTATTATAATTTTATTAAAAAATACATTATATTTTATATATATGCCGTGTCCGTATATCATATGAAAAATTGAGATTGGTGTGTCGGCGTGTCGCGTATCGTATCGTGTCCCATATCCGTATCAATGCCCATGCTTCATAGACATAAAATAAAACGAGGACAAAGGAAAATAAGTAAATTGAATCAAGACATTCACATAATATTGATGGTCATTTATTTTATTGGAAGCATTTCAGGTGTTTTATGATTTTTGGTAATTTAGTAATGTTAACTGTTAATTTTAATTAATCTTAATACTTATATTACTTCTTTCATTAAAATTAACGATTAAGATTATTAAACTATCATAAATTATCATAAATTATGAAGTATTTGAAATGGTTTCTATTTTATTTACTTGCCTTATCCTCTATATATATATATGTATTTTTTTTTTTTGCGTGGTTTATTTACCTGTATATAATTTAAGAATTTGTGGTAAAATTGTGAATTCAAATATGTTGCAGCTGAAATTATGGATTTGGCACTTCTTTTAGCAAAATCGCATCATGATTTCATTCTCACTGTTCCCCAAGCAGCACTTAAATGAGTGTACTCCAAATTCAGTGCATTGATGGGTTTGACTCAATGCAACCACGTATTTCTGTCTCGTGCTTTGAGCAAAGCTGGAAATTTCTGACGGAATTAAGGATCAAAATTTTGTCTTCTTAGCGAGGTAAAAGAATGGAAAATTTGTTACTGTTTGATTTCCCTTCTTAGTTCTTACCACTGAAATTACTTGCATGTGTTTCTTTTACATTTGCAACAACTTTTCTTATATAGCTCATTATTATTATTATTATATCACGACACTCGTGCAATGTTTTAAGATTCAACCTTTCAAACTCCTAGCATATACCATCTACTTTTTTTGGAAGGTTCCTAGTCCTCCTATATACTAATCTCTTACGTAGTGTTTAGTTTTCAGTAACGAGACTTATGAAATTTATTGGTAACATGTTTGGTGGATAGGAATTAAAATTAAAATTTTCGTCTTAATTTTTAAAATTTTAGTATTTTTAATACTTTTGAATAATAGAAATTGAAATACTTAGATTAAGATTAAAATTTTAATTATTTTTTTTTACTCAAATATTTTTACTCAATTTTAAAGTTTCT
This sequence comes from Stylosanthes scabra, assembly GCA_036250425.1. NCBI lineage: Eukaryota > Viridiplantae > Streptophyta > Magnoliopsida > Fabales > Fabaceae > Stylosanthes > Stylosanthes scabra. The sequence goes on from JASCZI010120830.1 coordinate 137,864, forward strand.
AATACTAATCTTTGTCATTTCTCCATCAATTTAATTTAATTCCTATCTCTCAGTCTCTATTTCCTAATAAATTTTAAATCAAACACAATAATAAATTGAATTCAGTCTCGGTCTTTCAAATTACTGAGGTGGAGGACGTTAACTTTCGATTGATGTTCAAAATGACATAAGAGTATTTTGCATAAATTGTTAGGATTTGGAGAGACCCCTAAATTTCCATAAACTGAAACGGATCTATATATCCTACTTTTTCGAGAATGGTTTTATCTGCGAAACCAACAATCAATCTCGAATGATAAAATTTAAATTGAGATCTTGTGGTTTTGGTAAATGGTTTCTACTTAATCTTACAGGTATTATGATCTAGGGAAAAAATATTCACCACTGTCTCCCATTGTCTCCTAGTGCGCCAACATATCTTCGAAGCCGCATCTTTTCCAAATGATTTTTGCTCCCGTCATTGAGATCAATCTTGAGTTTCAAAGATGCCACCACATTTCTTTGTTTTTTTTAGTATGTTTCTCTCTAAGTTTATTTGAAATTTACATCTTTAATTTTTTTGGAGATCTCACTTTCTCTTGCTTTTGGTTGTCCAAATTGGATCCAACTAATATATATTCATTTTTTCTATTCAATGAAATAAAATACAACTGTCTTTAATAAAAAAAATAAAAAAAAAGACATCAACTCCTTTTTCATTTTTATTCTTAATAAAAGTTGCATTGAGAACAGCCGTAACTTGGGTAACTAGATCCTAAACTCACTCGAAAAATTGGGTATAATGAAACATTGAACAGCACTTACTTGAAGCCTTAGATAGTGTGAAATACAAGTGACTCGAAAAAGTTAATGTCTTCTTTTTTTTCTTTTCATGGAAAAGGTTTACGTGTTGAAAAGATTCAAAGGAGAAGATCAATAAAGTGACAAATTAAGATTAGGATAATTCTATTATGTACAGATTTTTGGGTAAATTAAAAGAAAAGACATGTATAAATTTATATATTTATGAGACTGAATTTTCATTTTTTTAATATTTTATCTCTTCACCTTAGTATAGACGTTAGGAGTAATCACTGTCATATTTTTAATTTTCATTATGCGTAAGTTTTATTTACTATCTTGATTAAAGGTTAATTAATTAGACTGTCATTTCATTATGTGTAAGTTAATTAATTAGTTACCTCTTCACTTTATGAATAGGTTATAGCATTGACCTATCTTAATATTAATATGGATAACTTTTTTTTTTTTAATTTAAAATGTGATTCCCAATATCTAATGGCTACTTATTAAATGTAGTCCATATTTTAAATTAGAAAAAAAAATAGATTTAGCTATCATCAGGATAATATTTTATAGAAAAAGTATTGATAGTCAATACTACAGAGATAATAGGGAGTCAATATAATTTTTTCTTTTTTTTTTTTCTTTTTTACCACTTACTATTTTTCGAATTACACTCATTAACTCCTTATTGATCCCCTAACGTTGGTTCCCTAGCATTATTTCAATTAAAAAATCTAAATGAAACCTTGGAAACATGTTTATTTGTGGCACAAGACTCTAAAACTCAAGTTTACAATATATTTATTATCTTACAAATTTTAAAATTTATTTTTATCATACTTAAAGAAATATCCAAGAAGAGAGGAGCAAAGACGTTATATTAAAATTCACAAACAACAATGTTATGCAATCAATAAAAAATCAGTTAACATTAGCCAATAATTTATATTGAATGTTCTATTTCTTTAGATTTTGGATGTTCTGTTTATAGGTTTCGGATGTTCTATATTTTTGTTGGTTGTTGGTTGCTGGTTGCTTTATATTTCAGATATTCTATTTTTTTATTGTGGATGTTCTATAAACAATGATTACAGATGTTTTATTTTTTATTGGCTGATTTATTGATTAAAAAAAATATTGATTACTTATACTTTTTCATTCACAAAAGCAAAACCCTGTAATAGTTTTTTTTTTTTTTTTTACGGTCATCCCACAAATAATTACTACTTACAATAGCTTACATTTGTTCCTTTCTTCATAAGTGATATACTTTTGATGTTGACTCATCCTTACTAAAGGCTAAAATCATGATTGTGTTCCAGGTACTGACTAGTGAGTGTCAAGTTATTATCAAAGTGCAAAAGAATGGCCATCTTTTCCTCCTCCTCTGTACTAAAGATACCTTGTTATAGAATGGGGATTGACAAAGGTAATGGACAATTTAGACATCTTGATCTCCTAAAATTTTGAAATTGAGTTGATGGGAAAAAAATTAAAAATAAAAAAATCTTGTTGGAAGACTCTTTTTATGGAACCTCAATCAAGTCCAATATTGTTAGTTGAATTCATGATAAATAATAATAGAATCCGAGTCCCAATGGTTTCATGATTCATCAGGAAGAAACAGATCCCCTTTATTTTCATTATCATTGAAAGAGAAAGAAATTTAAGTCCATAGATACTTTCATTATAACACTAGACAGAATAATCATCACAAGTGGTCCTGTCTCTTGCTTCTATGGAGTTTGTAATTGTATTTGAATATGGAACCCCCCCTCCCCACACACACACACAAAATAAACTTAAGAAAAAAAATTAAAAGGAACCAGATATAATCAAATGCCAAAGGAATTTGTGAGCATTGCCAACCATGAGTGATCAATGAATGGGGAAATTGTGGCACCAAAACCATACTTCGACAGGGCATTGTCCGTGCATTTTCATAATTTTGCCTCCTTGATATATTTTCCTAACAATGCAAATATGAGTAACGAAACATGTAATCAATGGTAATATCAAAACATAAAAAAGTGATGTTAATAACATGGGATGATCTATTAGTTATCAGCTGTAAGCTGTCACAGGAGGATTTCATCAAAACCAATAGAAAAACATCACACAACTACTAGTAAACCATTATTTTAATTCAACTGGCTCCAAAATCTATTAGCATCTCAAAGCATGTCCTGTAGTAGGGAAGTCAAAACAAATTGCAAATCACATTTGCCTCCATAATTGAGGTTGAGCAGTTGAGTTCATTTTCTAAACTTCAAAGTAAATTAGAGAGGTTAATAACCTATCTTATGCTGTATGAATATGGGTATAGGATACGGAAACTTTTTTTAAAATAAGATACACGTACGTAAGTATATTTTTTTTGTGACTGAATAAAAACAAGCAAGCTAAGAAACTCTATCCTGATCAATTACAAGTTTCAACTCATCAAAAGGGAAAGACAATTCTGTATAAACCAATTGGGAAGAAGCAGCTCGCTTCGCCATCAAATCTGCCGCAGTGTTAACTGATCACTGAATCAAGTTTATGCGCATTAGACCAGGGCAAAAGCTCCACATCCTTGATTTTGGAAACCAAATCACGATGATCCATCAAAGAAGACAAGTCACAATTGATAAGATTAAAAGCATCTAGACAATCCGTTTCGCAAATAACTTGCCGAAAACCATTGTCCCAAGCAAGAATAAGACCTTTTCAAATGGCAAAAAGCTCACACCGAAGGATATTAACCTCCGGGAGACTCCCATAGCACCCGTAATCCAATTACCAAGATCATTTCTAAGAATGCACCCAAAACCAGCAAGATGACCATGAGCCATTAAACTACCATCACAATTAATCTTAATAAATCCTTTAGGAGGGGGAGTCAAACACAAACGAAGGTGAGAGTCAAGAGTACCTTGTTGTAACTTTGAAAAGAAAGAATAATCTCTAGTGCTTGAACGACACAAAGCAAGGACCTTCTCTAAACTCCATTGGTCTACCGGATTAAAGATATCATTGTTGCGATCACGCCAAATCCACCACAAAGCCACAACAAAAAGGATTTCTCCAGAAACTGAATAGTCACGAAGCCACTCCAAGAAAGCAAATTGATTGTGGAATTGAAGACTCCCTAAACCAAGACGTTGCCAAATCTGCGATGCTTTCGGACAAGACAAGAAACAATGAAGAATGTCCTCAATATTATAATGGCACCGAGCACACAAGTTAGAAGAAGCTAGACCACGCCTAAAGCGAAAATCCGCCGTAGGAATAGCATCATGATAAGATAACCAAAGCAGCATTTTGATCTTCTCCGGGACTCTTAATCTCCAAATCCAAAGCCAAGAATCCTGAATTTGCCACGGATATTTCCGATTTGCTAACCATTCATAGCCATCTTTGACTAAATAAACTTTTGAGGGACTAGAATTCCAGTACCAACCAGTATCACCACTAGCTTGAGAATCCAAATTTATAGATCGAATCAACACCTTCAGATAATCAGGGATATTATTATAAAGAGTCTCAAGATTCCAATTACCGTCCCTCCAAACATCAGCAAGACACAAATCAGAATCCGCAATGTGGACAAAAGGGAGCTCCTCAGCCAAAATACCTATTGGAAGCCAAGAAGAGTACCAGAAGGACTGTGTAGGATCTCCTGTAAACCAGTTGAATCCATCTTGAAGCTTAGAAAGAGCCTTCAAGATGCTACACCAAATACCAGAAGATTGAGGAGAAGGAGTGAGAGATGTGATCCTACCATGGGATAAATATTTACTTAGCATCATTTGCACCCATAACTTATCTTGACTATGATTCAACTGCCAAAGTAGTTTTCCAATAAGAGCATAATTCATGCAAGCAGCATCCTTGATACCAAGACCCCCAAAACGCTTAGAAGAAACAACCTTGCTCCAACGAACTAGATTCAAGGCCCTCTCATCAACCTTCCCTTTCAAAAAAAAACTGCGCATCATTGAATCAATCTTATTACAAACTGAAGAGGGAAAAGTCATTACCTGCATTTGGTAGATAGGCAAGGAACAAGCAACAGATTTGATAAGACATAAGCGACCAGCTTTGTTCAATAACCTACCCTTCCAATCAGATAACCGAGATTTAATTTTGAGCAGGACCACATGACAAGCAGCTCTAGAAGGACGAGCATGATCAAGATTAATCCTCGAATATTTACCCAAATTCTGCGTAAATCTAATATGAGAAACACCAGTGAATATATCTCTTCTTTTGTTTGTGACATTATTAGAACATAAAGCCTTTGACTTTTCCAAATTTACCTTCATACCTAAAGCCTTGCAAAAGAGATCAATAGAGTACATGACATGCTACACTTGAGACTTTGTGGCCTTACAGAACAGAAGTAAATCATCAGCAAACATCAGATGAGAAATATTCGGATCCCTTCTAGAAACAGCCACTGGGAACCAAGTACCATCCTGAACTTGCTTAATGATAAAACTAGCAAACATCTCCATGCATATGACAAAAAGATAAGGAGACATTGGGTCACCTTGGCGAAGCCCACTACAAGGATGAAAAGACTCCAGCTTAGAACCATTCCATAACACCGACAAAGAAGATGCTTTAATGCAATGCCTACTCAGACGGATGGAAGAAATAGGAAAACCAAATTTTGAAAGAGCATATTCTAAGAACCTCTAATCAACCCTGTCATATGCTTTCTCAAAATCAATTTTAAAAGCAAGGCAACCCTTCTTAGATTTAGTCCTCTTCATGAAATGTAAAACTTCATGGGCAACAATAATATTATCAGGAGCACCCCGCCCAGGAATGAAACCATCCTGGTTGGGACTAATAATATTATTTAAAAAAGGCCGGTCTATTAACCAAAACTTTGGTAACAATTTTATACACCACATTACACAGACTGATAGTACGAAAGTCTTTCATTCTAGAAGGAACATCACGTTTAGGAATTAAAACAATAAGAGTCTCAAAGAGGGAAGAAGGAAGAGTCTCACCCAAGAAATCCTTATTGACTGTTTCCCAAACTTCATTACCAACAACATTCCAATATTCCTTGAAGAAGAAAGCTTGAAAACCATCCGGCTCAGGGGCTTTGAAAGATCTCATATGATCCACTGCATTCTTGACTTCTAACAAAGAATCTGGCTTGGTTAATTCTCTGCAAGCTTCAACACTTAAGGTAGGAACTGGCAAAACACCCAAGCAATCAGTGACCACCGATTCTGTAGAACAGAAGAGGTTCCTTAAAAAAGACATAGCCTTATGTTGTATAGCATTAGAATCATTGGACCAAGTACTGTCACTGAGGAAAAATCCATGCACTTTATTAGACTTTTGTCTAATTAAGGTTTGGCCATGGAAAAACTTAGTATTGCGATCACCACAGCGCACCCATTGCTACCTAGACTTTTGGAACCATAAAAGCTCTTCTTGAAGGATCACTGCATTATAATCCTTTCTCAATAACTCTTCCCTCTCTATCATAACAGGATCAGCATTATCAACAAGGAAACTTTGAATAGATTCAAGTTGAAGTTCCAACTCCCTCTTCCGAACAAAGACATTCCCAAAAACTTTCCTATTAAAAGAAAGCGACTCAAGTTGATCCTCCTTAAGCCTATGCTGAATTCCTTGATCAGATTTATTCCAAGCCTGAAAAACAACATTTTTATAATCTGGATGTGTTGTCCATGCTGCCTGAAAACAGAAAGGCCTATCCCCTTTCTTCTGAGGCATGCCGAAACAACGAATAAGAAGGGGACAATGGTCCGAATGCAAGCGACAAAGAACCTCAGAAAAAGCCTCTGGGAAGAGAAGACGCCAATTGACATCACATAGAGCTCGATCAAGTCTCTTAGCAATAAAACGATTACCCTGACAGTTCCTAAACCAAGTGAAAGCTCTACCCTTGGTGGAAACATCCAAAAAGCCACAGGAATCAATAATATCCAGAAACAAGTTACTCTTATGATGATTAAATAGGCCACCCTGAACCTCATGAGGCCCAATAATTTCATTAAAATTACCAATAGCAAGCCAGGGACGATTTATCAATTGGGAGATAAATTGAAGATGAGACTAAAGATCAGAACGTTTCGAAAACTGAGGGCTACCATAGATAGCACTGAGAACCCAAAGCTTCCCTTCCTTTCCAATTTCTAATGTCAGACATTGATTCATAGAAAAAAGAGTCGTCACTTGAAGATGTTGATCAGTTGAAAGGCACCAAATTCCACCCTTATGCCCCTGCACATCAACAATTCCAATCAGCTCATAACCCAGACCACACTAGAAAATCTTCATAGAAGAAAAGGGAATGTGAGTCTCCACAATAACAAACACTGAAGGATGATATTTACGAATCAACTCTTTTAAGTGCACTCGAGCCAACATATTGGAGGCTCCCCTGATGTTCCAACTAATAATATTAAAGCTATTATCCATATAAACAAAATTAAAAAGCTGGAACAAAGACCAAGCCCATCAAAGAGCTACCACAACAGAGGACTCGACGAACACCATGGCTGCCTTTGAAAAACCAACATGGGTTGCCGCAAGGGATAGATCAACAGTCTCCATGGTTGCAGTCTCCATGGCTGCCGTTGAAGAAGGACCGTCATGGGATGCACCGAAGGATGGATCGGCAGACTCCTTGCTGGCTGTTGAATAAAGGGTGACCTGATTACAAAGCCCGCCCCCAGCAACCTTGTCCTTCCCCGCATCCATCGGCGCCGTGATCTTTCCTACATCCATCGGCGAAGACTGCAGCGACAGTGGACGGCGTCTCTTATGAGAATGAGGAACTGCAGTTGCCGTTTGTGGGAGCTTCAAAATTAGGATTGAAGTCACCGAACCCGGTTTGCTGGAACTCGGATCTTTAACCGAGTTTGGCGCGTCCCAAAACCGGTTTCATTCTAGCCAAGATAGATTTATTAATTTCATTTAATCTCAATTGCTTATGATCTTCATTACCTTGTTGCTTGATTATCACTAAATTTCCTTCAAAATCCCCTTTTCCCATTATCAATCTAATTGCAACCTCTACGAGAGACGACTCGGGCCTAAACTCCCGGTTAATTACTTTTTTGAGGGTTTAAAGAACCCTCAAATTTTCTAAATTTGAACAAATATTTTGGGGGGCCGCCAAAAAAATTTACTTCAAAATTACATAGTCCGATCTTAATCATATTAAAACAAAATTTAGACTAAAAAAATAGTAATACAAATTTTATTAATTTAATTATTTTTTACATTTTTTACTAATACAATAATAAATTAATCCTACTTATTGAATATAATTTCTTAAAAGGTATCAATTTTTTGATTTTCATTATATTATTATAATAGTAGAAAAAATTAAAATATATAAGCTATAAAATATGTAAAAATTACAGCTAGAATAATAAAATATTAAAAATCAACTTACATTACTTATTGAATGTTTGAAATTATTTTTTTTATAAGGAATTTAAATGTTGTTGTGGAAGCCTGAAAGAAAAACGCTAGTGTATTGCAATACTTCTTTACAATATTTTTTAATGGCAATAAAGTTATTATATGAGAAAATTTTCATTTAGAATTATAGAAATATATAATTTTTAAGTTATAAAAAGATTTGTTTTTTTTTTAATATGGCTAGAGAGTTTTTGGTTTAGAATGTAAATTATTTATTTATTTATTTTGGCATTTGAGTAGGTCATTATATAAGTATAATAACATATAAATAAGATTTGTTTATTGTTTTTATTTTCACTAGGCCTAAGTATTTATTGGGTCATATCAATTATTTTTATTAAAGGATAAAAAATGTGAATGGTAAGTATTGAACCCACTTACTTTAAGTTTAAGGCCATACAACTTAATCACTTAAACTATATTTTTTAATGAAGAAGTAGTATTACTAATTTTTTTATAAAAGTTTGGAGGCCATGGCCTCCCATTGTCCCTTAAAAGCTCCGCCACTGGTTTGGAATGTATTACAATGATATAAATTCAATTTTGAGAACATCTAAACTCCGAACGCAAATTTTTGCGCGTCAATGCTTCAGTTCCAAAGGACAGAAATTATGGAGTTGGCATTATTTATAAATATGATATGAGCCTAATCTTGGAAGCGGCCTATTGGGCCATCCCTTTCCCCTAGAAACATATGCAATGTTGCTAGAAGCAAAGTTTTCAAAAAATATTACTTAAATGAAGTCATTTTAGAGAGTGATAGTCTGGAGGTAGTGAATGCTCTCAAACAAAGAAGATATTTTAACTTTTGTTTTAGAACTTTCATTGCTGATGTCTTAACAATTGTAGGAGAAATGGAAATAGAATGACACATGAATAGCCCTTAGATCATGAATAAATTAGGAGGAATGAGTATAATTATAGGAGGAAGCATGAATAAATTAGGATGATCTAAGGGTGTGTTATTAAAGTATGCGAGTGTGTTATGTGACTTTAATTTATTTGTTTTGGAATTTTTTTTCATTTTGATTGTTTATGTTTTCTTGTAGAGAACCTTTTGACTCCTATTTTGAGTATTTATGAGATAAAAACTTATAAAAAAACAAAAAAAGACATGAGGAAAAAAGAATAGATAAAAGACCTCTATAGTGCACTTGATGAAGGTGCTCTTTCAGGAATTGTTGTGTGGATTATTTCCAAGGGAGAAAAGAGGCAAGTAAAATGAGAAGGAGAAATGAGTAAAATAATGGAACCATAACCAAGATATATCAAGTAATCAAAGAAGAATTAAGGAGAATAAGAGATTCAAAGTTTAGAAGTTACAAGAAAATAGAAGACACCTTGAGGAATTTTACTAGCTTTTGTTATAAACGAATCTCGTAAGAACTTTAAAAATTCAACAACACATTCAATAATTGAGTGTAATACTCCCTACATTCCATGATGAGTGTATGAGCTGAAAGCTTGCTTAAAATGGAAAAAATTGCATTTAATTACTTAAAGTACTTAAAATTTGATCAACTTGTTTTCAATTTTAATAAAGTAAGATCTGAATGTTTTCGACACCCTATCTTAAATCAAACTTTCCTCGCATCACATTAATCAAATCACTCACATTCAACTCTATTAAAAACCTTCTTTTTTCATCATCCTTCTTAGATGCTTCCAGCTTAAGTCGACTCTCACACATTACAGTAAATTCATTGGCAATACAAGTCTGTGTTTGCAAAATATATAAAATAGTAAACTTTTAATTAAGAAAACCAAATGATAAACAAAATATAAATTTAACTGTCTGTTACGTTATTTATTTTTAAATTTTGAACTTAATTTTATTCGTTATTTTTTTATTAACAAATTGATTACTGAAATAATTAATCTAAATTTAAAACACTGCTGGAATGAGTGGTTGAATTTATCATTGTTTACTTGATCTTTCATATTGGGGGCAAGGATCTACATCTACATCACCCAGAATTTAAAAAAAATTATAAAAAATTTCGGTTGACACAAGGGAAAAAAAAATTAAGAATACGCACGGAGTACACAAGAAGTACGCAATGAGTATAATTATAGGAGGTACCATGAATAAATTAAGATGATCATTGAAGTATGCGAGTGTGTTATTTCCAAGAGTAAAAGGAACCGTGGAGGACGAGAATGGGAAATAAGTAGTAGCTAGTATACAATGATTACATTATATAGAGAAATGAAAAGAAGCAAAAAATTACAATAGAATTTTTGGTAAATTGATTTTAATGTATCATATTATTGTATGCATGCCATCACCATGATACTACACCTCCTAGAGAGTGGAAGACCATACTATCTTTTTTTTTTTTTTTTTTTAACTACATGTTTATTTTCAACCTTTTTTCAATTGGATGATATATGTGTCCTGATTGAAAACACTTGAACAATTTTAATTGGATGGGAATACTCTGTCTTCCTTTTTTTTTTAGAATATAATTTTTTTTTTAACTTACAAACAGAGGGTTATTTCATTCATTTGGCATCAAGATATTTATCATTGCTAGATTTTGAATATTATATGGTGTATCTTCCGTCCACACTAGATTTAAATTTGTAAGGGCTATTCATGTGCCATTCTCTTTCTATTCTATTTTCATTACTTTAATGGTAACTATTGAACCCATTTACTTCAATAACACACCCTTAGATCATTCTAATTTATTCATGCTACTTCCTATAATTATACTCCTTGTGTACTCCGTGCGTACTCTTAGTTTTTTTTTTCCCTTATGCCAACCGGAATTTTTTATAATTTTTTTTTTTAAAATTCTGGGTGATACAGATGTAGATCCTTGCCCCCAATATGAAAGATCAAGTAAACAATGATAAATTCAATCACTTATTCTAGCAGTGTTTCAAATTTAGAATAATGATTTCAGTCATCAATTTGTTAATAAAAAAATAACAAACAAAATTAAGTTCAAAATTTAAAAATAAATAACGTAAAAGATAATTAAATTTATATTTTGTTTATCATTTGGTTTTTTTAATTAAAAGTTTACTATTTAAATATATTTTGCAAGCACAGACTTGTATTGCCAATGAATTCACTGTAGTGTGTGAGAGTCGACTTAAGCTGGAAGCATCTAAGGACGGTGATAAAAAAAATGGTGTTAATAGAGTTGAATATGAGTGATTTGATCAATGTGATGCGAGGAAAGTTTGATTTAAGATAGTGTGTCCAAAATATTCAGCATCTTGCTTTATTAAAATTGAAGACAAGTTGATCAAATTTTAATTACTTTAAGTAATTAAATGCAATTTTTTCCATTTGAAGCAAGTTTCAGCTCCTATAAATGTATACACTCAGCATGGAATGTAGGGAGTATTACACCAAATTATTGAATGTGTTGTTGAATTTTTAAAGTTCTTACGACATTCGTTCATAACAAAAGCTAGTAAAATTTCTCAAGGTGTCCTCTATTTTCTTGTAACTTCTAAACTTTGAATCTTTTATTCTCCTTAATTCTTCTTTGATTACTTGATATATCTTGGTTATAGTTCTATTATTTTACTAATTTCTCCTCATTTTACTTGCCTCTTTTCTCCCTTGGAAATAACCCACCCAACAATTCCTGAAAGAGCACCCTCATCAAGTGCACTATAGAGGTCTTTATCTATTCTTTTTTCCTTCATGTCTTTTTTGTTTTTTTATAAGTTTTCATCTAATAAATACTTAAAATAGGAGTGAAAAGGTTCTCTACAAGAAAACATAAACAATCAAAATGAAAAAAAATTCCAAAACAAATAAATTAAAGTCAACATAACACACCCGCATACTTTAATAACACACCCTTAGATCATCCTAATTTATTCATGCTTCCTCCTATAATTATACTCCTTTCATACTCCGTGTGTACTCCATGCGTACTCTTAGTTTTTTTTCCTGTGTCAACACAAATTTTTTATAATTCTTTTTTAATTTTGGGTGATGTAGATCTTTGCAGGCCAATATGAAAGATCAAGTAAACAATGGTAAATTCAACCACTTATTCCAGCAGTATTTCAAATTTAGAATAATGATTTTAGTCATCAATTTGTTAATAAAAAAATAACGAATAAAATTAAGTTCAAATTTTAAAAGTAAATAACGTAAAAGACAGTTAAATTTATATTTTGTTTATCATTTGGTTTTCTTAATTAAAAGTTTACTATTTTATATATTTTGCAAGTGCAATCTTGTATTGCCAATGAATTCACTGTAGTGTGTGAGAGTGGACTTAAGCTGAAAGCATCTAAGGAGGATGATGAAAAAAGAAGGGTCTTAATAGAGTTGAATGTGAATGATTTGATCAATATGATGTGAGGAAAGTTTGATATAAGATAGGGTGTCAGAAACATTCAGTATCTTGCTTTATTAAAATTGAAGACAAGTTGATCAAATCTTAAATACTTTAAGTAACTAAAAGTAATTTTCTCCATTTGATGCAAGCTTTTAGCTCCTATACATTCAACATGGAATGTAGGGAGTGTTACACCAAATTATTGAATGTGTTAGTTAGTTGTTGAAAGTTTAAATTCCTCAAAGTGTTCTTCATGTTCTTCATTTTTTTTTTGTAACTTTTAAACTTTCAATCTTTTCTTCTCCTGAATTCTTCTCTGACTACTTCATATATCACGATTATAATTCTATCATGTTAGATCCATTTTATTATAATACAAGGAAGAAAACATAAACACTTTAAGATTAACTAAAAGTAATTCTCTAACTTTTTAACTTTCTAACACTACTAATATGTAACTTTCTAATCAGTAACTATCTAACACTCTAATATTTAATTTCTTGTTCATTTTATTTCTTATGTTTTTCTTGATGAGTGGTTGAACCCTCCTTGAAATTGATTCATTTATTTTTTTTGTCTATTTAATTCTATGCTATTTACTTTTAAACTCATCTTACTTTCTTATTTTTTTTCACTTTTATTGCTATAAATATGGTAAAACACCTAATTTTTAATTTAAATTCATTTGTGTCACCATCCTTTCTTAGTGTGGTTTGACGTGATTAACATTTTGAGTAAATTTTCTTTGGTTTAAATTTGACTAAATTCTTATTGAATTGATGGCTATGGATGAGTAATCCTCTTACTAGCTCAATAGACTGGACAGGCCGGTCCGATTGAAAAATCGAAAAATCGATGCTTGTCTAATCCAGTCTAGATAGAGGATGGACTTGCAATAGAACCGGTCTAGATCAGTCAAATCCGCTTTAAATCGGTCAAAACCACTCTAAATCGTGTGAACCGCGTGGGTCAGCGGTACATTAATGCACACTGCAACTCTATACGTCCACGGTGCTCCAACAACTCCACAATGCAGAGAAAATCCAAAAAATGAACTCGGCAATAAGTACCAACTTCCTTACCACGAGGCTATGTATGAATATTAGCAATATATATGCTAATTAATAAAGATATAATAAAAGTATACAATGAAATAGTCATCATTTCAATTTAATTTTAATTTTGATACATACTCATTTTGAAATCAATTATACATAATTATTAATAGAAATATCATTTTATATAACCAATAATGAAGATGATCAATCTCCAAATTTATAAGATGAAATTAGTTATTATTCTTTGGGCATATTTTATGTCTTTTTGAATGTTATGCATTTAATTTGTTTTTTTTATACTCTTATTGTATAAAACATGTTGAACTATTATTGCATTTTTGTATTAGTCTTTCTTAAAAATTGACACTTTATATTAGTGAAAGATATGTATTTAAAAGGAAGAACGGACAAATGTATACATGAATTATTACACGGTGGACAAAAGTACACATAAATTTTTTTAATGACCCAAATGTATAAATGAATTTTTTAATGACTTAAATGTACACATGAAATATTCTATCGTTAGACAAAAGTATACATGAACGTAAAAAATTCATGTGCACTTTTGTCCCTTATTAGAATATTTCATAGTATATAGGTTCCAACTTCTAATGGTCCATATATCACACAACATCAAATAATAAAATATATAGTAAACAGGTTTCGCAGCGAGGCAGTGGCCTAACTGGGTGAGCTTGGCTCCCCAAAGTGCTGCATCCAGGAGGACTAGGGATCGATCCCCCTAGCAAGAGCTTCAATGAAATCAAAGTGTGTGTATGTGTGAGTGTGTATAGATTGAGTTACCAACCTTAGTCCAAAAAAAAAAACCCGGTTTCAATGGTCCATATATCATGCGACATCAACTAAGTAAATTACACCAAACACAGAGAGTAATAAAAAAAACACATAATTAAACAAAATCGGACAAAATATCCAAAATAGATAAACCTAAATCAACTTAAAAGGTTTCAATTTCTACAACACAAATATACAATAATAAGAAGATACCTAAAATCGCTCTAACTTTGCAATTATCAACCTATTTGTTGTGGAGTTGCACCATAACACAATAACAAAAATCTCTATAAGCCACAAAATTTCAAATACATTTTTTCATTTTCTTAAAAGTAAATTAAAAGAATTCGAAAAAGAATCTATTCAAAATATTAAAAAACTGTTAAAAAGAAAAATAATAAAAAATTGTTTCAAAGCCAAAAAAGGAAAATCAGCAACAGTAGCAGCAGGAGAAAAAGATAGAGGGGAAAGATAGAGACTTCACCTAGTTAAAAGTGTATCATTCTTTGTCATCCATAGAGACATCATTGCAAATCCCTCTCTTGTAGCTAACCACTTCGATGGCGGCTTCCTCAAGCAATGGCGGCGGCAGAGCATTGGCTAGGCGACGACAGCAGCTCCTCCCCCATTTGTCGTGTATTGTTTCTCTTTCCGTCTCACGTAGTTTCTTTTGTCTACATGTCGGTCTTTCTCTACATGCCAGTCTTTTTCTTCGTTCTCTCACTCTGTTGTTTCGAGCTTATCTCTCCGTCCTCACCAGCTAGACGGCGGCGGGGCCGCACCACTTGCTGTCAGCATCGTTGACACGCCCGCTCGGGTGGGGATGCTTTCGTCGTTGTAGTTGAAATCACCTTATCCCTCGCGGGCTGCGTCAGAACGTTTTAAAAAGATGTCACACGGGTGCAAGCAAATACCGAGTATGGGACTCGGGTCGTTCTGCTAAGGAAGCAAAAGGGAAAGTTTATTTTTGATTGGGGTTGGTTGCAGTTGAGATTGTTTGAAAGCAGTTCGCAGTTTGAAAGCAGTTGAAAGCGGTAAATGACAATGATAATAAAAGAGTATCCTGGCCGTGGGTTGAAATACTGTGCATCCCTATCATTGCTGCTATGTCCCAGATCGATTATACACCCCCTAGGAGGAACCTCTGCACATCTTTGACTAACTAGCTGTGAGGCAATGGACCCACAATACCGGGTTCGAGACGAACTCACAAGGGTGCAGGTATGGCGTTAGAGTCAGCGATCCAAACCTCTTGATAGTTGCTGAACGAACTCTTTAGAATCCTGCTGTCACCAGGACCTAATGCACTCGACTGGAGTGGCGTTGGAGTCAGCGATCCAACAACTAGGCTTGAACGAACTCTTTAGGAACCATGCTGTCACCAGGTCCTAATGCACTTGTACCCGTTCTCACCGTGGTGAACCTCGTACCGTAAGGAACTTGCCACTATGCTAGCAGGGGTGTACGGATAGCATTACGGGCTTAACCCGTTCCTTCCCCTCTGATCCCTTGGGGACTCGCAGCTAAGGTCATTTGCACATTTCACCCCACAGCCGAGACACTATGGGACTCTACTCACTAATTGCGGAAATCATAAAAGCATGGAAATAAATGGGCAGCATAACAGTATGTAAAATCGCAGTTTGCAGAAAAGTAAGCGGACAGAATAACGGTAAAGTAATTTAATTAAAACTGAAGTTTGACAGAATAACAGTAATATAAACAAACAAGCAATAAAAATAAAAAGTCTGGCTAGTGAATGGACA
>JASCZI010120830.1:179367-216095 GCA_036250425.1 Stylosanthes scabra
CTTATCTTCTATGCATGATTTAATTTTCTGTTCTTCATCTCAATAGTTTAGAATCACTGAGAGGTGTTCTTAACTTGTCTAGGGCTAGATTAATAAGGTTGAGAGATCTATTAATTTATGCTAGCTGGAAATTGAATCACATGATGATTAGGTCTAACTAGAGATAGTCAAGCTAATTGTCATGCAACTAAAATTCTGTGGGTTAAAATTGGATTAGAACTAGCATGGATAGAGTGACATTTAATCTAATCTAGGATCACTTTTGAGACTCATAAGGGTTAGAATCGGATTTAGATCTTCATCTAGTTATTTGATTGATTGACTAAGAGATTAGCTTTTGATTAAGTAATTAGAAACTGAGTCACTAAGAGATTAGGGCTTAGTTACACTAGATTCGTTGTGCTTGATAACTGAGAACCTAGAGTTGATATTCGAATGTATGCATTGGCCCTCAAGGGAAAAACATCTCCAAAGCTCTTAACATTCCATTCCACTGATTTAATCACAAGTAATTTCTGCCCTTTTTTCCTATTAATTTCGTGTTACATACATCACCATTCTCCAAGTCATTATTCGAATTTGATTAGTGTAATTAAGGGATAGTATTGCTTGGTTCTTTATTCATCGTGGGAACGGTACCCACCTCACTGTGGTATTACTTGTACGATTCGGTATATTTGCCGAGTTCCCATCACTCTGCCGACTGGAACATTGGAGGGGTGTCGCCGCTTTGGAGCCTGCAACGGCCAACGTCTCTTGAGCCCTGTCCGAAGAAGACAATCCATGCATCCTCGGCCACCTCAATCGAATTGCAAACGGTCCACGAAGGCCCCTCGAAGCCTTCCACCTGGAACCTCATGTCTTTCTCGGTGGTGTATACCCCAAAAATCCAACCGTTGAAGACGCACCAGTAGCATACGTTGTTGGCCCCTTCCATCAGAAATGTTAAAAGCAAAATGTTGGGTGGGTAAGGGATGAGGGTGTGGTTAAGGAATGAAAGGATGGGGTTGCAATTTTGGTTGCTCCAACTTATAGTTGATCATCCCTGTAGTGGTCAAAAGAAGCTGTCGTTGAAGGAAAGCAGGGGAATAAGTCTGCAAGATGGCCAGTGGCCACAGGCTAGCATGGAATCCGAGTGGGTGAGGTTTAGGGTCACATGAAGGTGGAGAGAAATGGTTTACATTTGGGGTTCAATTCATTTTTCCTTCATAACATTATTTAATTCCGAAAAATATTGGTGAATTCCTTTGTCAAGAGGTGAATTGATGGAGAGTGTGACGAGTGCATAGATATGTGCTAACGCCATTGGGAGTCCATGCTTTCAATTTGAAAATACCTTGCTCAGTAGAACGTGACTATTAGTTTCCATTCCAATGGCTTGTTTGGTTAGATGGGAAGAAATAGAAAGGAAGGGAAATGGGAATAGAGAGGAACGGAAGGAAATGATAGAAGTTGAGTGGGCCTATATTTTCCTTTATGTGTTTGGATGAAAGGAAAAGGAAAAAAAACTAAGGAAGAAAAGGTAATATTAGTTTAATGCTTATAGAGAAATCTAAAAAAAATATGATAATTTTAGATACACATTCTTTTTATCTAACCAAGTGTAACTAAATTTTTAATGTGTACACTAAATAAAAAATAATTGCGATAGCCAAGTAGCATTAAATAATAAAAAAAAGATAACCATACATTTGGAGTAAAAATGAATTTCTATTTATAATAGAAACAAATAACTTGATTAAACTTAGTTCATTTTCCTTTTTTTCCTTCTCCTTCCCTCTATTTTCCTTTCAAGCAAACAAACACTCTCTTACGAGTGACAAGATCGTATGAATAACATGGAAAAAGGTGGATACACCGTTATATTTTGTCTGAAGCGTACGAGAAACCTAATTTCGTATCTAAGTTGGATAATTGAATTTTTTGGGTAGTTGATTTTTTTTATCGTCTGAGCTAGGGTCACATAAGTATTTAAGACTAACCTGTGCCGCGGGGTTTAGGAAACGGACCCGGTCCCTAGGGTTTACTTTGTGGGGGGTATAAGAACACTAATCATTGTCTAGAGCAACATAAACATTTACATATTAATCAGGTGAAATATACCTTGAGTGGATATAAAGTGGATTCTAAGTTATGGAATCTTTTTTCCCAGCACCTTAGTCCTTTGGGAACATCTTGGGATCCTATTCAATTAACTGGAAGGGACATGCAAGTCCTTGCGTAAAAGGCAAACAAGATAATTATTTCAGCGTTTAAGTTGTGTTTAACATTAACTTAACTTAGTACGTAAATCTTAATAGTGTTAGATCCGGCGCACACCGGATCAAAGATTAGCGTTGAATGGAGAGAAAATTCACCTATGTCATTAAGACACATGCTACACCTAGAAAATATAAGCGTCAGAGTTCGGAGGTATACTACACACATATCTGAGTGACTCTAGGGGTGAGCACGGATTGATTGGTCCAAATATATGAACCAAATCGATAAAATTTTAATTGGGTTGGATTGGTATGAATTTAATATTTTTAGCAAGTGAATACAAATCAAATCGAACCAACTAACTCCTGGTTGAATTGGTTTGGATAATTGTATACCCAATTAAAAATCAAACTTTGAAAAAATAGAAAGATATTAAAAAAAAAGGCTTGTGTCAATAATAAATAATAATAAGAAAATATATAAAAGGTAATACATTATGAAATTCACATTTTAATAAACATAACAAATTGTTCTTGTGAGTATGAATATAATAATTTGCGTTAGGCAGAATCATAATTTTTATTGTTTTTTAACCTAATATGAACGGGTAATTGGGTTGGTTTGGGTACATAACGTCACAATCAATATCCAAATTGAGTAAGGTCGGGTTGATTTGGATCTAACACTAATAATTCCGATTATCCGTCGGGTATAAAACCCATATCATTGGATTGACTTGATTTTGATTGGATGATTGAACTATCCATACCCATACTCACCGCAAGTGATTCACATCGATTCTCATTATGATCCTACTTATCTAATTAAGCAAATTACCTCGAGACTAATAACTATTATTTAGATTTTACCCAGTAATATTTAGAAGAATAAAACATGTTTGTTAACTATTTTTAATATTGAAATTGTCAACCGGCTTCTCTCTATTCGCCCCTTTTTGGAGGGGCATTTCCTCCTGGATCCTTTCCTTGAGCAGGGACAAAGGTTCTTCCAACCCCAAAAAGAAGTCCAAAATCTCCAATGCGAGTTAGTCCCAAATTGTCAGGGAAAAGGTGGAGAAACCACTGCCGTTGTTGGTGCTCCAAAAAGGCTCGCCTCTTGGCCCTTGTGCATGGGTTATTGATGGCATAGCCGCATAGTGGCATAGCTGCTTTTACCAGCATATTCATAATAATAATAATAAAAATAAGAATAATAATATTAGTAATAATAAGCATAATAATAATAATGATAATAAGTAAAGTAATAGTAATAATAATAAGAAGAAGAAAAATAACAATAAAGTGAATAATAATAATGATCATCAGAGTGCAGGGAAATACGAATAATAATAATAATAATAATAATAATAATAATAATAATAATAATAATAATAACAGTGACAGTAATTAAAACCATGTAGTAGCGATAACAATAATAGTAACTATGAAAATAATAATGATTATACGAATAACAATGATAATAGCTACTCACAAAATTGTTACATGAAGGTAGCTAAATGTAATTGTTTAAGTTAAGTTGTTATTTTATTTTTCCAGTGTAACTTATGTGTATCATGTTATTCTGGAATTTTATTTCTAATATGCTGAGTTGAAGGGTGTTTAATAATTACACCAAGGGAACAAAACAAATGAAGACTTCGAATTTGTTACGATACTATTTCAATTAATTACGTAAGATTATTAAATAATAAATAATTATCTATCATTACATCAACAAAAATTATTGGCTTTTTTAAACAGATTTTCTAACCTTCCCTATAGTCATTAAAATATATATATATATATATATATATATATATATATATATATATAGTTTTATATTTTTTATTTATACAAAGTGATCTCAATTTAGATGATAAAAGAAATAAGTTAAGATTACTTACCAATTTCACCGTAAATAAACAAAGCTAGATGTATAGAAATGTATTTATTTTGTTTAAATTAAACAAGTAATTTATTTACCATATTAAATAGAAGGTCGTTTCAATATTAAATAGAAAAAAAATGATGTAGTACGATTTATGTTTGTAACGGTGGTGAAAACTTTCAGAAATACCCTTAACATTTAATT
The DNA here is from genome assembly GCA_036250425.1 of Stylosanthes scabra. Classification (NCBI taxonomy): domain Eukaryota; kingdom Viridiplantae; phylum Streptophyta; class Magnoliopsida; order Fabales; family Fabaceae; genus Stylosanthes; species Stylosanthes scabra. Next base: position 183,661 of record JASCZI010120830.1, read on the forward strand.
TGATTCAATTTTACCCATAGTTTCTTCGATCAATTTCAATCTTAACCATAGTCGTTGGCAAAACGAAAACATTGAACGTAAAATTGACAACAGTTAAGGATAAAATTGAAACCACTTGAATATTCTATTTGTTTAAGTTTCGACTATTCTCTTTCTAAAAAATAAAAAGTTAGCTGATTGTTGACTACTTTTTATTGATTATTGTTACGGACCGGCCCAATAAGGCCCAATCCACTAGTCAATAGCCAATTTACTTGGCCCATAGGATCAAAGATCAGACAAAAAGGGAAAGATTCGATAGGATCATAAGGAGATCTCATCCGAATCTTAACCACCCTCAACTATATAAACTAGGGAAAACACTCCCCCAAGATACGCATTCTCTAAATCCTAACCTCCCATATTAGTTCTAGAATCTCATAATCCTAATTCTGGGATTCTAGCACTATTCACTCATCACATTAATCACCTTCTTCGGATTCAGCCCTCGGACTCTTCCGAGTGCTTCCCTCGGAAGGAACATTCTTTCTCTCTCATTTTCGTCGTCTATTCCCTCTCACGACTAAGGTCCATTGGATCATTGTTCGGTACATCTGTGCTTAACATTGGCGCCGTCTGTGGGGAAAATAGACTTTAGAATCGAGTCGGGAGACGAAAACTGAACCTCCGAGCCAAAGATGGTGGATATTCAGCACGACAATGAAGGCGGTGATGAGAACCGCATACCTCTGTTCACTCCGGAGAAGGGAATAATCCATCAAAACCAAAGCATCCAACAGATGGAAATTGCCTTGAGAGAACTCCTCGAGAGACAAACTCGGGAAGCAGAGATCATCACCGAGGCGATGAAAAGGGCGGAAGCCATGGCCGCCAGGCAACAAGCCTTGTTGGAAGAAGCTGAAAAGCGCGATCAAGAGCTCAAGCGGAAACTCCAGAATAGGCTCTCCTACATTGACGAGGATGAAGGGGTGGGCGACTCGCGTTCCCGTACGTGGAAACCGTCAATTGTGGCCGGAAATCCACTAGCAAGAGAAAACAGTAAACATCCCTTCTCACTCGTAATCCTCTCGGAAGAGCTCCCCAAAAAGTTTAAGTACCCGACGGATATGGAGCCGTACGATGGAAGCAGTGACCCGAAGCATCATCTAGATGCCTTCGACAATAGGATGGTGTTCCTGAACGTCTCGGATGCTACAAAGTGCAAAGCTTTTTCCGTGACCTTCAAAAAGGACGCGCTGACATGGTTTAACTCTTTAGCACCCGGAAGCATTAAAAGCTTCTTCGACCTGTCTGGAGGTTTTCTGAAAAACTCCGACCTGTCTAGTGGTTTTCTGAAAAACTTCACCACTTGGAGAAAGCTCCCAAAAACCTGCCTGAACCTCTACTCGATCGTGCAGAAGCCAGAAGAGTCCCTGCGGGACTATCTGGACCGCTTCAACTCTGAGTGCACTCAGATTAAAGGACTGGAATGTCAAGCAACCCTCATTGCATTGGTTAAAGGCCTCAGAGAGGATACCCCATTCCTCAAAAGCCTTACCAAGAGGCCACCCAAAACAATGGAAGAGATTCAGGACAGATGTCACGAGTACTTGCAACAAGAAGAAGGACAAACGGCAGTGAAAACTGACCGTGACAAGAAGGAAACTAACCGGAAGGATCCGCCGCGAGAGGCCCGTAGCAGACGGGAACAGCGTTCCGGCAGATCCTACTACAATCCACTGAATGTCTCACTGACAACCTTCCTTCATGAAGTATCACAAGTGGAGAGAATCCTTGCACCATGAGCAGTCAAGAACAGTCACAGAGGAGATCGAAATGCCTACTGCAAGTATCATAAGCAAAACGTTCATGACACAGAAGATTGCCGTGACCTCCTCGAATTTGTCGAGAAAGGTTTGAAGAAGGGAAAGTTCCGTGAATACACCGGAAGAAGCAGTGATCGAAGGGATGATAGACGGACAAGGCAAAGGGTAGACATCCCGGAAAAATCCACTGAAAAGAAAGATGAGCCCAAAGACGGCGTGACTAGAAGGGAGATCAAAATGATTTCAGGAGGGTTTCCGGAGGAAGGAAGCCCACCATCCCGGAAAGCGGCCAAAAGGAGCAAACACTCATGCCTCGCCGTGGAAGTCATGCCTAGGACATTGCATGATAAACTACCTCCGGAAATCACATTTTCTTCGGAAGAGATCGGAAGAACAACAGACACTCTGAATCCTCCCTTAGTGATTTCCATGGATGTCATTGACGCAACATTCCGACGAGTCTTCATAGACCAAGGAAGTTCTGCAGACATTCTCTTCTGACGCTGCTTTGATGCCCTCGGACTCACTGGTAAAGACTTGGAAAGTCATTCCGACGAGTTAGTCGGTTTCTCTGGTGAAAGGGTAACCCCAGATGGCTTCGTGACATTATGGGCCACTGTTGGGGACCCATCAAACAGGCGAAGCACGAAAGTAAGGTGGCTAGTCGTCAACCATAACTCCGCCTACAATGGATTGTGGGAAGACCGACCCTCAACCGGATAGGAGCAATTGTAGCAACCTCCATCCTGACAATGAAGTTCATAACAGATGAAGGAAAAGTAGGTGCACTTCGTGGAGACAAATAAGAAGCAGAGAAGTGCCATAACATCACCTTACACATCTCCAAAGAGCAACTTCCGAAGTTAGAGAAGCCGGATGGAGCCAAATGATGCTTCTTAGTAGATCTTGAACCACCAGAAAAGAAGGTCCATGAGAGACCAAAGCCGGAAGGTGATCTCCAACAAGTCCAAGTAGGGCAACATTCCGAGCAGGTGACCATGATTGCAAAAAACTTGCCGGAAGAACTGAAGGAGAAAGTAACTCAGCTTTTGAAGAAGAATTACGATCTCTTTTCATGGACAACAGCTGACATGCCCGGAATAGACCCGAACTTTTCCAGCCACAAGCTGTCCATCGTACACGGAAGCAAGCCGGTAGCACAAAAGCTACGGCGAATGAGCCCGGAAAAGGTGGCTGAAACAAAGAAGCAGGTCCAAAGCCTTCTCGAAGCGGGATTTATCCAAGAGATCAAGTACCCCACATGGCTCAGCAACGTGGTAATAATGGTACCCACAAGCAATGGGAAGTGGCGAATGTGTGTTGACTACACTAGCCTGAATAAGGCGTGCCCTAAAGACCCATACCCACTCCCAAGCATTGATGGATTGGTAGACAAAGCTTCCGGATACAAGTTTCTCTCATTCATGGATGCTTACTTCGGATACAATCAGATTCCAATGTATTCTGGAGACGCTGAAAAGACGGCATTTATCACTCCTATCGGCAGCTTTTACTACAAAGTAATGTCGTTCGGATTGAAGAATGCAGGATCTACATACCAAAGGCTCATGGGTAGAGTATTCAAGGAACTACTCGGGGGCATCCTCGAAGTATATGTGGATGACATGCTAGTCAAGGCGAAGGCGGAGGAGGAATTAATCCCCAATTTGGAGAGGGTTTTCGGCAAATTACGGGAGCACCAAATGTGCTTGAATCCAGCAAAGTGGGCCTTTGCAATCGAAGCCGAAAAGTTCCTCGGTTTTATGCTAACCAACAGAGGAATTGAGGCTAACCCAGAAAAATGCCAAGCCATTATCTCCATGAAGCAGCCGGAGTCTTTGAAGGAAGTACAAATGCTGACTGGCAGGCTAGTAGCCCTCTCCAGGTTCCTAGCAGCCTCAGCTATGAAAGCGACCCCCTATTCAAGTTGATGAAAAAAGGGGTGGAGTTCAAGTGGACGGAAGAGTAGAAGAAGCTTTCAAAAGCTTCAAAGAGTACCTATCCGCACCCCCAATCCTAGTCAAGCTGGAACCAGGAGAAACTCTAATAGTTTACTTAGCCGCAACTGAAGAAGCAGTGGCCGGAGCCCTAATCCAAGAGAAAGATAAAGTGCAGCAGCCTGTGTACTTCGTAAGTAAAACCCTGCAATGGGCGGAACTGAAACACCAAAGGTTGGAAAAGCTAGCACTAGCGCTGATTCTCACCGCCAGAAGGCTAAGACAATATTTTCAAGCCCATCCCATTGTTGTCAAAACGGATCAGCCGTTAAGACAAGTGTTGCAGAAGCCAGATCTGGCCGGAAGAATGCTGAGCTGGTTAATGGAGCTCTCAGAGTACCACATCAGCTACGAAGGAAGGACAGCAATAAAAGGGCAGGTGATGGCTGACTTCATTGCGGAACTCACTCCCAATGCCTTAAACCTCGAATCTTTGGCATGGATCTTCCACGTAGACGGATCCTCAAATAACAAAGGAAGCGGAGGAGGCGTGCTCCTGGAAGGACCAGACAAAGTCACCATAGAGATGGCAGTAAAGTTCCAATTCCAAGCAAGTAACAACCAGGCGGAATACGAGGCACTGATAGCAGGATTAAAGCTGGCGAAAGAGGTCGGAGTCCTCGAATTGGAGAAAAGATCTGACTCTCAAATCGTCACCTCCCAAGTGAACGGAAGTTATCAAGCCAAGGATTCCCAAATGGTAAAGTACTTGGAGAAAGTTAAAGAGCTTCAAAGCTCCTTTAAGCAAGTGCAAGTGAGGCACATCCCTTGGAAAGAGAATGACCAAGCGGACACTCTGTCAAAACTAGCCAGCACTAAACCAAGCAGAAGCAACCGTACCCTGATCCAAGAGATCAAGGAGTAGCCCTCCATTGATGAACCCAAAGAAGTGCTGGCAGTTTCAATGGAAAGCAGCTGGAAAACTCCCATAATTAACTTCCTCGAGAAGAGGATTCTTCCAAAGGAAAAATATGACACCAACCACCTCAGAAGAGAAGCAGCTAATTATGTCATGGTTAGCGGAGAACTATACCGGAGAGCGGCAGCTAAGCCTCTCCTCAAATGTGTGGATAAAGAAAGGGTTCCCACTATCATAGCTGAAGTGCACGAAGGGGCCTGCGGACAACACCAAGGAGTGAAAACCATCATTCGAAGGATCCTCCTAGCGGGAGTATGGTGGCCTCACATGAAGATTGATGTCATGTAGTACATCAAGAAGTGTCAAAAGTGCCAAGAGCACGCCAAGGTGCAGAAAATCCCAGCCACTAAGCTGTTGTCGATTGTTTCACCTTGGTCATTTGATAAATGGGGAATAGACCTCCTCGACCCTTTTCCGAAAGGACCCGGACAAGTCAAGTACCTAATTATAGCCATTGACTACTTCACGAAGTGGGTAGAAGCAGAACCGCTCGCATCAATCACCGCAACCTGATGCCGGAAGTTCGTGTGGAACAGCATAATTACCAGGTTCGGTGTACCAAGAGTCATCACTTCTGACAATGGAACCCAATTTGCTGATAAGAAAATCAAAGAGTTCTTAGAAGGTTTCCACATTCATCAACAATTCTCCTCGGTAGAGCACCCCCAAGCCAACGGACAAGTCGAGACCATGAACAAAATAACCCTAAATGGATTAAAGAAAAGGCTTGACGACAAGAAAAGCTGCTGGGCGGAAGAGCTCGGAAGTGTCCTCTGGTCATACAGAACTACGGAACAATCATCGACGGGACTCACCCCCTTCCGACTCACCTATGGCACAGAGGCCATGGTCCCTTTGGAAATAGCTGAAGAAACTAGTCGGGTCTCAGCCTATGACTTGGAGGAGAATGAAAGGAGTAGAGAAGTCGATGTAGATCTAATCTTCGAGGTCCGAGAAAAGGCGAGAATGAGACAGCAGGCGGCAAAAGAACTCTTAGCAGCCCAATACAACAAGAAAGTAAAGAACCGAGAGCTTGAAGCGGGAGCTTGGTGCTAAGAAGGGCTGACTTCGGAGGAAAGAATGCCGCCCAAGGGAAGCTAGGGGCAAACTGGGAAGGCCCCTATCAAGTGGTCGAAGTGCTCGGAAAGAGAGCATACAAGATCCGTACAGTTGAAGGGGCACAAGTGCCGAGGACTTGGCACATATCAAACCTGAAAAGGTACCACAATTAAGCAGAACGTAGCAGCATGTACTCTTTCTCCTCCCATCTTTATTTTTTTCCCCAAGAGGGTTTTTCGGATGACGAGGTTTTAACGGGGCATGTAAGTGTTTCAGTCACCTTGGCCGTTATCAATAAAGAAATATTTTACCTTTACAATTATCTATTTTATCATTTACTCTTTAAGCATTATTTATCATGCATTCCTTTTAGTCTCAAAAAGAGAACAACGAGCCCGGGAACCAGAATTAAGGCTTTAAAATTAACCCAAATGGCAACCTATAAAGTGGTCGGAACAAACACCATGGCACCACACCGGACTGATCACCCGGATGCTGAGTTGCAAACAAAACAAGTTATGCAAACCGATAGTCTAGAATAACTAAAAGACATCGAGTCAAGCAAACTTGACAAACATAAATAGCACAAATTATAAAAGTGCAAAAGGCATCATCAAGTGCCAAGACACAAAACTCGAGCATGCACTCTAAGGTGTAAAATCAAAACCAAGTAAATAATGCAAAATCTTTTGGCAGGATAAACAATAAGTTGTGCAAACCGATAGTAAAAAAACAAAAGACAATCGCGTTAAACAAACTTAACGGTGACACAAATAATAAAGTGCACCAAGCACAATCAAGCATGGCATCGTTAAAAGCAAACAAGTCGAGTGAGCAAAAAGATAATAAACGATAGCAAATATTTTTCACAAAGGCCACAAAAAAGTGGCCAATATCCACAAAGGGATAACACCAAACAGGTACTACCCACAAAAGTCATCAAAAAACGGCCACAAAGGGCAAACAAAAAAAAGAAAAGAAATATCCATTACAAAATTTCAAGTGGGGCATTCCCCACTAACACCCACTACACCACCCTGCTCCGGCTGCTGCTGCCCCACATCCTCCCCGACAAGGGTCTTGGCCACTTCAGCGACATCACCAAGAAGTTCCTCAGGGACGTGAATCCTCCTGCTCTTCGGATCCCAGCGGGTCTTCAAGGTGATGGCTGAAAAGTCTACACCAGGACAGAGATGAGAGACTTGGTCAAGGACTATCTCCAATGTCTCTTGACACATCTCTTTTGCCTCGGTGCCAAGACTTTTCCATTTAGTACACCAGTAATTGGTCTCATCCCTCGCCTTAGCCAGCTCAGCCTGAGCAGTCTCAAGAGAATCAGCAAGGTTCTTCGCATTGCTCTCAGCGGACTCTGCTCTTTTCTGATCCTTGCTCACAGCGAGTTGGGGGGACTCCAGTTGGGCCTTCAAGACCTTGATGTCCTCATCCAACTGGGCCACACGCTCGAGAGCGGACCGGTGCTCAACGTCCTTCTGCGAGGGCTGCTGAGCGAGAGAATCAGTTTTTTCCTTCAACGGAAGGTACTCCAAGGCAGAGTCCCTCTCCACTTTCAGAACTGAAAGCTGATCCTTAATAGAGAGCAGCTCCTCCTCAGGCTTGGTCTTAGTCTTCAGAGAGGCCTCCAAACCAATCTGCACAAGTAAAAGTCAGAATTAAACACAACCTCAAAGGCAAAAACAACTATACCAAATTACAAAAACAAGAAAAATGACTTGCACAAGAGAATAACAATATACCTGGAGGCAAGAAAGGGACTGACAACGGAGGCGCCACGACTCCCCAAGTAGCTGGTCCGGCAGCATCACCTGCAGATGCTTCCGCACGGAAGATGAGGTTAATCCAGCGTCCAAGGCCTTCCGATAGTGATATTTCTTCGGAAAGGTCAAGTCCAAAGGGTTAACAACATGCTCCCAAGCAGCATCATCACCTAGCACGCGGTCCACCAAATCCTCTCCTTCCCCTTCTCCTTCCGATGCCTTTTCTGCTTAAGGTCGGTGTCTGGATCCTCCTTTGCACCCTCCTCCCCCTCCACACTCACTACCTCCGGGCGCTCCCTCTTTGAAGAGCTTTTCTTAGCAATGGAATTGACAGGAGTAGGCGGAGGAACCTGAACAGAAGGCGTAGCAAGATTGGCAGAAGACTCGGTAGGAGCAGCAGAGGCGGCCACAGCAGCGCGGCAGTAGCAGCAGGAACACCAGTCGGTAGAACCGACCGGGGTGCCATCCTTGTCGGATCGGCCATCATAGCTATCATCCTATCAAGTTTGGTCTTCTTCATCTCGACGAGAAGCAAATCGTCTACAAAACAGATAAACGAATACAAATGAGATAACAAGCGTAAGGATGAATCAATAACAACTTACACAAGAAAATAAGAATTTGAAGAGTACCAAGGAATCTTCCCACCACAGCGTCATTGTTATCTAAAATCAAACGACAAGTGAGATTATTTTTCTTCGGCAAACCAGCCGGAAGCGAAACTAAAAAGTCGAAAACGACCATCTCCAAAGGGTCCAACTCATGGACAACAAAGTCCTTGACCCTGCGGTTCCAGTAAACCCATGGAAAATGCATCCCCCCATCATCCAACCAAACCATGCGGCGGCCAGGAGCAAACAGCACTTTAAAGTAATGCCACTTAAATTCCTGGATGGACTCCTCAAAGATTCCAAATAACTTACATCCCTGACGCACCCGAAAGTAGATGAAACCATAGCCGCTAGGCGGAATGAGTATATCATAAATATACAAGAACAAGCGGCTAGTCGGTCTGAACCCGAAATGAAGGCAGACCCGCTCGAAGGTCCGTAAGAGCCCCAACCATTTAAATGGAGTTGGCTCACCGCCACCCGACATCGCGTCATGACCTCCTTCTGAAAGTCCGTAAAAGGCAAACGGACCCCCAAGCGGGTAAACAGTTCCTGGTACACCCACAAGAAATGGGGATCACCCTCGCTCGCTTGGAAGAGAAGGCGATCGGACGGCCCAACCGCCTCTAAAACGAAATCGCCCTCTGCGGCGGTGTTCTCCGTCAAACTCATGTGGCGACAGAGTTCGGGAAGTGAGTCCTCAAGGACGGAGGGTTGAGTGAAAATCGTCTCTTCAACCCAACCGTACAGCCCACGCTCAACCGCATTCAAAGGGCGAGGAATTCTCACGTTCTGACAAGACTTCTTCTTCCCCATTTTTCCTCGTTCCCCAAATTATAAATAGACATGCAACAGAGAGCAGGGCTAAGAATTTGAAGAAAAACAGTGACGAAGACGACGAACGAGGAAGAAGGGAGAAGAACAAGAAATGATGAGCGACCCAACGCAAATAAGCAACATAGTAAAAAGAACGTCATACTTACGAGTCAAAGACGACGGTTTGGCGAAGAGCAGAACCAAAAATTCCTCCAAAGAAGTAAGAATGCAAGACGAGGGAAGAGAGAAAGAGAGCAGAAGAAAAAAAAGAGAAAGAAATGGTGGTTTCTCACTTTTGAACTCCCAAAAGCTTGTTCAATACGCTTTGGAATTCAAAGGGGCAAGAGAACTAATGATGAGACAGTTACTGAGGCCTTGGAAACCGCTCCCACTACTTTTTCATTCAAAAAACGTGAGAAAGCTATCACTCCTCGCTGCTACGTCAGCAGAAGCAAAACAAAACGACACTCCACAAACCAACTAACACGTAAGCAGTCGGAAGGTAACCAAGCCGGAACGATGCGAGGAAGCAACCGGAATCACCCTGAAAATTTCCCAAACTACTCAGAAATCGAATACATTCACTTCCCGAGTGGTGGCAATGTTACGGACCGGCCCAATAAGACCCAATCCACTAGTCAATAGCCAATTTACTTGGCCCATAGGATCAAAGATCAGACTAAAAGGGAAAGATTCGATAGGATCATAAGGAGATCCCATCCGAATCTTAACCACCCTCAACTATATAAACTAGGGGAAACACTCCCCAAGGTACGCATTCTCTAAACACTAACCTCCCATATTAGTCCTAGAATCTCATAATTCTAATTTTGAGATTCTAGCGCTATTCACTCATCACATCAACCACCTTTTTCGAATTCAGCCCTCGGACTCTTCCGAGTGCTTCCATCGGAAGGAACATTCTTTCTCTCTCATTCTCATCGTCTATTCCCTTTCACGACTAAGGTCGATTGGATCATTGTTCGGTACATCTGTGCTTAACATATTAGTGTGTGGATTCTCGAATATGTGGATGGCTACCTGATTTCTGTGATCTGTAGCCGTTAGTGTGTGGATCGGACCAGATTCGCAAATTTTTAAATCGGATTCGAATTTTTACAATGAATTTATGAATTTGATCCGATCTATGCACAACCCGTCAACCCCTATTTGTATTAAGCTTTAGAATGCCAACCAACGTATCACTTTCAAGAAATAAGTATGATTTTCTAACGAATGTATGAATAGATATTATTTTTCGGTCATAGTTCCAATATAAACACTATTTTCATCTTTATTCTTTATCAATACATCATTGAGTACCAACCATTTATTCCTTGTCAACACAAACTAATAAAATTCAAACAATATTACAATTAGTTTTGGGTGATGTTTTGGATAGTTTGTCAAATAGAACCTGTCTTTTATGGGTAAAAAATTAGTTTCTTTTTTATGGATAATTTTGTCGGCATCTAAATCTTTCAAGAACAATTTTAGTATTTTTCCTAAAAAAATTAACAACTAATAACAATGGAGAGAGATGACAACTCAATATTATTGTTAGAGGGAATGATGTTTAATTGTTTAGTTAGTCATCCTTTTAAGTTTCATGAAAAAATTCTAAATATGTGGCTGTGGTTATTTTGGATATATACCCATAATAGTATATGTACTGTTGTATACACCTGTACACATTATTTAGTAACACGAAAAAATATAAACATTAGCACAGAAAAATGTAAATTTCTGTACTAATATTTATATTTTTCTATGTTACTAAATGGTGTGTACAGGTAAGAGCGGAGGGTCATATTATGGAAGGAATGCAATGGGCCCTAACTCAAAAATTTTTATAACAAATATATACTTATTATGTTTTGGCCTCGCAAATTTTAATTTTAGCCCCATTTCTTATAAAAAATTATAATATATTTTTATTTATAATGAAGAGTTCAAAATAAAAATATATCATTTTAATTTCAACTTTTTTAGTATTTCTTTTACGGTTATTGTATTCTTTTTTTGAAAAGATCTATAATTTTTATATTATTATCCTATTTTAGACCATTCAGTTATTTAATCTATTAATAAAATTCTTATCTTTCATAAAATAAAATTAAAAATGTCAAAATAAGAATAGAAACTTTTTAGTAATAATATTTTTCAAAACATTGCATGTTAAATTTGTTTTTTCTTTTTTCAAGAAATTCTTATCTTTATTTTTATTAAATAATTATAAGAGCATAAAGTTTATATATATATATATATATATATATATATATAACAAATATTAATGGCATGTATAAAAAAAATAATGTTAGGTGTATATTTATTTTGTTCAATTGAGTTGAATTAAATCATTTATTCTATGCCAACTAAAAGACAATTTCAATGTCTAAAAAAAAGCTTAAAGAGGTACATTTAGTGACTAATTCCTTGCCGACTAACGTTAATTTCCTAGCATTAGTCAGTAAAAATAAAATAAAGAAAGGGAACAGGGTTGTTGTTGGAACTTGGAATCCATGTTCCATTGGAGGGGGATTAAAGTCTCCCATCTTTGCACCCATCATGTCAGGGTGTCACCTCATGAAGCAAGTGGTTCCCAATTGAACTAAATGGAAAAGCAGATGTTCCTCCGCAGCCAAAACGATGTAAAAGCGAAAAGGGTTTGTCATGTTCAAGGGTTATGTATTAGTGTTCTCCTTTGTTAACATTGTTCTGTTCATGCAATTTTTTAATGGTTCCTACCATCCATGGTGAAAAGAAAAACATGGAGACACTATCGGCAAATCGAACCCGAAATGGACTAATTTAGGCCGTTGAGATTAAACACAATCAAACTACCCTGACCGAAAGAAAAAAACAAATTACGACATTCATAATAACGCTATTAATTTTTTTTTGTATTTTTATCGGTTAAGTTTAATTTTCTTTCCACATTAAACACGTTAATTACTAAGGAGTTTGGGTGCTAAATATAATAGGCACAGTGGCGGATGGTCATACGAGCCAAGTCCTTTGTGACCCCTAAACAAGTCAATTTTTTTTAACAAAGAACTCATTATTTTATTTTTGGCCACTCCGATTTTTATGATTTGGCCCCTTTGTTTTGAAAAATAAGTTTAAACCTCATATTTATATTTTGGAATTTAGTTACTTATAGCATATCTACATTTTCAAAAATTTTGTTTGCACATGAAATTCAACCATAAAAATTAGTCAGCAAGGGATGATATATGAATACATCCATGTCTGTATCATTTTCAATAAATATTGTATACTCTAATGTGTATTATATAAATATAAAGAAATTTCTGAATTTTTTTATTTCTTTAAAATCACTTAATAATTTTTAACATGAATTTGTTTCTTTCGTTCATAATTATTTTGTATATTAATTTTCAAAAATATATATATTTTTCGTATTGTTATCCTATTTAGATCATTCAGTTATCTTATTTAGTAACAAAATTTATGCCTGTGATTTAGAAAAGCTAAAAAAGTTGACATTAGAATAAAAGTTATTTTATGAACATGTTCTCATTTCCCGTAAAGAAATGCAGGTCCATACGATTATCATACGCGCCTTGTTGGGGAGTACCAACAATTCGAAACTTTAATTAATAACTACTCGTGTGGAGAATATAAATTTTTGTTATTTATACTAATACGAACAATTTGTGCATGTTTTTTAATGACAGCTCTAAATACTTATGCCGCTAATTACGTGTTGAAACCACGAAGCTTGGATACCAAGAGTTGATTTTTCGTGCTTCACACACAGTTCTTAGTTGATTGACACAGTTGAGGGCACGCCTAGTTTGTTAGCAAATATCTTGCCAACAGGTTCTTTTTAAAGTTTCTCTTCGGCATTTTGGAGATTCTATGGTATAGATGAAATAAAAATCCACAGCTATGGATTAAAGGTGTTCCACCTTATTTAATGACAACTGTAATGTTATCTTTCAATCTTTCAAAAATTGAAGAAATATAAGTTACCACATGTAGAGTTATTTGTGTTTTAAATTTTAATATAAAAAATATGTCATTAATTTTCTAAAACTCTTAATTTAATTTTTTAAGCATTATGATTTACATATTTGACAATAATAATAAATACATACATTATTCAAGCTTTTTGTTATCTTCCATTTTCTTTAATTCTTTCTTTAGTCTTGTTTTCTATCTTGTTTATGTTATATTCTTTATTGGCATTGCTGTTGTGATATGTATTCTTTGAAGGTTTCAACAATACTAAATTGTTAATTCTTATCTTGTTTAGTTGGTGCTGCAATGCTGCAATACGTGTTCTCTCTCTCTCTCTCTCTATATATATATATATACTCTTTTCTTATTGTATATTTATCTTACATAGTTGGTATTGCTATATATATTCAAGTTTTTTGTTATCTTCCATTTTCTTTAATTCTTTCTTTAGTCTTGTTTCCTATCTTATTTATGTTATATTCTTTATTGGCATTGCTGCTGTTATATGTATTCTTTCAAGGCTTCAACAATACTAAATACTTAATTCTTATATTGCTTAGATGGTGCTGCACTGATGCTATACATATTCTATTCGGTGCTATATATGTTTATTTCCTTATTGTATACTTATCTTGCATAGTTGGTGCTGCTATATATATATATATATGTGTATATATTTGTTCTATTCAAGACTCTACTTTTGAATACATAAACAAGTTAATGCTAATACCAATCATGATTAATTGATTACATTGAAGACCGATTGATGTTAAAATATAGTGAAGCCTAAAACTATAATTCTGACTTAAAGACATCTATAGATATATTTCTAATTAATGTAGCATAATGTAGCAGAATGCTTTATGATTTGTATAATAGTATATTAATAGTATTTTGATTTGTATTGTTTGAGGATCAGAATTTAGAATTACACAAAATACTTTATTGATTTTTTTTTTGTTAATTTTATCAATAGATATGGCATCAAGTCAAGCTAATACAAGTGAAAATCCAACTGACAATCCAACTTCTCAATCAGGAAGTACATGTGGAATTGTTAGTTAAAAAAAGGTTGTCAAGAATGCTCTTGGAAGTAGAACTGATGTGGGATAGGAGCATGGAATTGCTGTTGGAAAAGATGGAAAAAAGATACAATGTAAGTATTGTCACAAGGTTCTTTCAGGGGAAGACCACTTAGCAGGAACTCAAAAGAATGTTGGGGCTTGTACAAGTGTTAGTGGTGAAGTCAAGAAGCAAATGTGGGATGTTGTGAGTGAGTTGCAAGTGAATTTGATCAAGAAAACAAGTATGGGTGGGGCAAGTCCAGGTGGAGCTACTAGAGAAGTTGATATGGCTGCTGAAAAAAGAAAGGAAACAGAATTGGAGGGCAACATATTCAAGAAACCGCGCATTTGTACTCAATCAACAATATATTCAAGAAGAATTTGAGACAAGAAGCATGCTCAGATATTGGTGCTTTTTTCTACAACAATGGTATCCCCTTCAATGTAGTAAGGAGTGAGGAATACAATAGAATGTTCGAGAAAGCTATAAGATATGGAATAGGATTTAAGCCACCATCTTACCATGAACTAAGGGTTCCCCTTTTGAAGCAACATGTGCATCTTCTTGAACAATCATCAGAAGAACATAGAGCATATTGGAAGCAAGTTGGCTGTACAATAATGACTGATGGTTGGACAGATAAGAGAAGACGGACCATTCTGAATTTTTTGGTTAATAGTCCTAAAGGGATTGTGTTTTTGAAATCTATTGATGCTTCCCATATTACTAAGACAGCTGACAAGATTTTTAAAATGATAGATGATGTGGTTGAAGAGGTTGGTGAAGAAAATGTCGTCCAAGTTGTCACGGACAATGCAGCTAACTACAAAGCTGCAGGAGAAATGCTAATGAAGAAGAGGAAAAAGTTGTTTTGGACACCTTGTGCAACCCATTGCATTGATTTAACGTTAGAAGACTTGGAGAAAAAAATAACGCTTCACAAGGACACAATTTACAGAGGTAGAAAGATCACTACTTACATATATGCTAGGACTGTCCTTATTTCACTTCTTCATACCAACATCAAAGGAAAAGATTTGGTGAGGCCAGGTATGACCCATTTTGCAACTTCTTACCTTACTTTGGGATGTCTTAATGACAACAAAGGTCCCTTGGTAAGAATATTCCTTTCTGATCAGTGGTCTTCTCGTAAGTTTGCAAAGACAAAAGATGGAAAGATAATAGCAAGTGTGGTGTTAGATAAGATGTTTTGGAAAGAGGTTGTGACTTGCTTGAGGGCTGCTTACCCTCTTCTTCATGTGCTTCGTATGGTGGATTCAGAAGAAAAGCCGGCAATGAGGCTTATTTATGAATAAAATGAGCAATGCAAAAGAAAAAATACGAGATGCATTTCAAGGAGTTGAGACAAGGTAAATTACCAAATCATATTTTTTTATTATTTTCATTAGTGCGTGAATAATATTATGCTGTTTTTAACTAATTTATCAATATTTTTTTTTAGTTACATGCCTATTTGGGATATTATTGATACAAGATGGGATAACCAACTTCATAGGCCATTGCATGCTACTGGCTATTATTTGAATCCTCAAATTCATTATAGGTCTGGTTTTAAAATTGCTTATGATCTCAAGAAGCAATTTTATGCTTGTATGGTATAGATGACAGGAAATCCAGATCTAATCACTAAGATGGATGTTCAACTAGAGGATTTTAAGACCCGAAAAGAGTTTTTTGGTAGTAAAGTAGCTCATAATGCAATTTCTACCAAAAATCCGGCTCAATGGTGGGATTCTTATGGAGATCAGCATTCTGAACTCCAACAATTTGCAATTCGTGTCCTGAATTTGACATGTAGCTCATCTGGATGTGAACGAAACTGGAGCGCCTTTGAGATGGTAGTAATTAAATATAATTTGCATTTTATTTCTATAAATTTGATTGTTATATGTTGGTTGGCCAATTTTTATGTTGTTGCTGGACTAATGCTTTTTATATACTTTTAAAAGGTTCATACAAAAAACCGTTTGAAAGCTAAAACCATAAATGATGTTGTGTTTGTGATGACAAACTCAAGATTAGCAAAGAAAAAGCAAATTAGAAGAGGTGTTGACTATAATTATAGTCTTGATGAATTGGACTCTGATGAAGAGTGAATTGTTGCTGATGAGGATGGAGGAGAAGAAGATCTAGATGCTGTAATTCCAAATCCTGATTTGAATGATGGAACAAGTGGTAATAGAGTTGTTGGTGCAGCTAAAGATCCTTTGGAAATTCCATTTCTTGATGATGATGAATTTGAAGAACTTCTTGAACGACCTCATTCTCCTGCTACCAACAATGAAGATGGTAATATGGAAGTTAATGAAACTCATCAGGAGGAATTTGGGATAGATGAAGAATAGAATGAGTGAGTTTAAATGATTTAAGGTTTAGTTGTCTATTGCTATTAGTTTACTAGTTTAAGTTGCTACATGAATCACATTAATGTTGCATAAACTTACAAGCCGTGAATTTGTGTTTTGATTTAATGTTTGATGACTTGTGGATTTTTATTTTGATTTGTGATTTTGAATTATTATGCTATATACTATATAAAAGTTATATATAATCTGCTTCATTAATTGTGTACTTGAGATTTATTTTATTATTTGTATAACTAATTTTTATTGTTAAATTTATGATATTTTTTATATTTTACGAGTCACGTTTACGTTCTGTGTTACGATTCAACGAATTACGATTTTGAAATAACTTTCCGAGTCGAGGTAAAAACTACGAGTTCACTACCTTGACAGTGACGAAGACAAATAATGTTTTTAGTAAATGGCCTGTTTTGGATTTTTGCCATGGGTCTACATGGGTCTAGTTGTGCTTATGGATCCCAAAAAAATATTTCCGAATTTTTCTTTTGGCAGCGCCAAAATTATTCTTGGGTTTAGTCATTTTTGTGGACAATGTTTTCGACTCAGACGTCACCGGTGGTGTAGTGGGAAAAAAAGTCCATTTTCTTGCCAAACAAAACAACCACATTTAAGGTTAAAGTCTTACGAGCCCATTTGTGAGTCTTCCATCAGCCTGAAACTTGGGGTCCCGCTTTCCAAAGAAAGGGTTGATGTTATGTTAATAAAACAAAATGCTCTATCAAAAATTAAATAATAGTCTAAAATAAAGAAGGAGGGGATTAAATAATAGTTTAAAATAAAGAATGGGGGTGGGAGGTTAGGTTTTTCCGGAGTGCGTTACTCATTAATGTCTAATTTAACTCCGGCGGTAATGAGGCATTAATGCTAACTTGTTTTCGTGTTCAATTTGTGCAGTCAGTTGACAAGAAATTCACACAGCTCCAAGATGTAGTCGGCGCCCTCGACGGTGGAAGCATCCTCGCCAATGGGTACCTCATCCAACTCCTCCACACGGCGAATCGACGTGATGATGGGAAGGGGTGGCCACAAATGCTACCATGGAGCGAACTGCATCCGACGTTCCCATTACATGTCCCGGCCCCACCTCCGGAACAGAACCCCGTCAAATTGGAGGTAGAGGGTGCATCTGTCATGTTGGGTCGGCAAAATGGAGCGGAGGATCCCACTTTCTCACAAACCCTACACCCTCTGGACAACGGCAAATCTGTCGCGAAAGGCTCTGCGGAGGTCTTCCCGGAGCTCGACCTCTTCTCGCCATGCTCCCCTCCAATGGAAGGCAACTTGTCGGTGGAGCACATGGCCCCAGCCTCCCAGCCCGTGCCACAATTTGGAAGTCTTCTCACTCAGCAGTTCCTGGACCCGGAGTGGGCTTATGGTGTTCCCAAAATGAATGAGGGACCTTCAAAAATGTCCTCGAATCCACCGCACCCCCTCGATGATAAGGTACGTTAACCTTACCATCACAGCTAACTTTAGTATGTCAATCTTCCATTGTAATTGAGAGATCCTTTTACGACTCGACACCGTGTGCCACTCTTTGTATATTGATGCGTGTGCATCATTAATGGTTTTAGGCCCTAATTTTATGTATTTGTAAGTAGATATTTAACTTAATACTCAATTAATTAAACCTAATTCTTTATCAATCATTATTTTGAGTGTTTTGTTAATTGCTTACAGAAAATACAAAGAAAATGGAAGAAGTTTGAAGAAGAGGACTTTTTGAGTGTGCTGTCAACTTGACCTTTCTGCACTAAAGTGGAGATAACTCGAGCTAGTGAGCTCCAAACGATTCAGTTTCAAGCTCGTTTGAAAGTTAACATCCGGGGCTTCGCGTCGGTATATAATAATCTATAGTTGACAATTGGTTTGAGTCCCGAAAACACCCTGGAAAAGTGACGCTGAAAAGCTGCCGCGAAGCACCACGCCCAAGCGTGGCCTAAGCGTGACATCAGCCCAATTAAGCCCCAATTTCACGCCTAGGCGTGGCCTAAACGTGGCCTAGGCGTGGGTCATGCGTGGGATGAGTCTTGGAGATGTTTTCTTGGCCAATTTCATGATTGCGAAGCCAAAGATCAAGCATGACACACACCAACCCCATGTATGAACCAGGGAAGCTCATCAACATCACCACTTGACCACTTATTTGTCACGCCTCAATCGCAAACGTGACAAGCAACCAAGCCAAGGCACCATATTACGTTCTGCTCCTCTCAAGTCACGCCTAGGCGTGATCCTCAAGCCCAAATGTGCTTCACAAGTCCAAGGCCCAAGACTCTGCAGCTTTTTCCTTCGATCAGTAATTGTAATCCATGAGTTTTAGGTTTGGTAATTAGTAATATAAATATGTGAATTTTAGGTTTAGTAAAGGACTTCTTCATTCTGCCACTTTCGGATTCCATAGATTAGGATTTCTCTCTTCTTCTCCCTGTTTGTCACGTTTTCAAGTTTTAGATTAGGATTTCATGAAGAATTCATATCTATGTTCAGGATTGTTAATGGATATCATGAGTAGCTAAATTTACAAAAGTCATGGATGAGAGCTCTGTTCATCCACGCATGATTTCTTAATTCAAGTTTCAATTTCTTCTCAATTGCAAGTTTGGTTTCAATTCAAAGAATAATCTCTGTTCTTCATCATCAACGAATTGGTTCACTGAGAGGTAATCAATTCCGTCTCTTTCACTCCTTGTAATTGAGAGATTACTGGATTGGATGTATGTGAGAATTATTCTTCATAACTATTCATGTAACTCGAGATAGGGATTGAATTTTTATGCCATTGTTTCAACCGAACCAGTTTTGCTCTCCACCCTTTAATTCTTTAATTAATTAAGAGATTAATAATTAAATGAATCTAAAGGAAACTAAATTACTAAGATATTAGAATTTAGTTAATTAGGGTTCATGGTGAATTGAATTACTTGCATTGGAAGGAATTGACTAATTGAATTAGGGTTGTGTCTAGGTGAATATCTCTTAATCCTTGACTTGTTCTTTATTATTATTATTATTAATTATTAATCTCTTTGGTAGTTACTTGCTGTCCAGATTGTTAACTTAGTGATTTTATTAGGTTTTAATTGATTTTATATAATTTTTAGTGATTAGATATGATTAGGATTTGATTAGATTTGATTTTTATTTGTGTTGATTTGTTTAGTATTAATTAGGATTAGATTTAGATTACTTGATCTCTCTTGATTTTTATTTAGTCTAATTAGATAATTAATTGATTATTATTGATTAGTCTATTAATCTCCGTGGGAACGATACTCTACTCACACTTTTTATTACTTGATGCGATCCGGTGCACTTGCCGGTAGAAGTCCGGGAATCTGCAAGGATGTCGGACATCATATATATGACGTGATTTTGTAATTTGTTTCCCAGGATCTGTATGACATTCCTTCTTGGAATCAGCTGGAGGCCTCTGCGCAGTTCAGATGAGTGAACACGTCAGCCCAGTCGGAGGATCGTCCAGCAAAGCAGCCTAGAATGGAGAGAAATGTGACGCCGAACGGCTCCGATGCTCCCCCACCCGTGGCTTCCAGAGTGGTGAGGCTGTCGCCGATAAGCACGTTTAGGCGGAGGCGTACGCCTGAGAAACCTAGGCGTTCTCAATCTGGCAGCGCAAGGCACCAAGCACAGCCAGTTTGTAAGGCTCCAATTCTCATACCAGAGGTAATTTTCTATGGCCTCATGTGGATTTCTCGTAACCTTCTGTGCATGTAGCTAGTTAAATTTTATAACTAAAACGCATTTCGGAATAGCTACTAACGTCCATGCAACTTTATTGAATGATCCTTGAAGGGGTTCCCAACTATATTCAGGCCCACGGCTGAAATGGGTCTGAACCTGGTAGAATGTAAGATGACAGCCTACATTTTCGGACACTTCGATAGAATCGGGTAACACCTTTAATCATTGGTTGCACTCACCTCTAAATTATACGCATTTACCCTAACCCCTTCAACTTGTTCCATCAACGTTTTGACTTAACTGTGTGCCCTGTTCAGGGAGCTACTGTTCAAGAACGGAACATTCAACATGACTCGAAGTGCTTTTTTCTCCGTCTGCCCTGGAGAGCAGCTTAATCCAAATGTAAGTGTTACGCCCTTTTCGGATTGTTTTTCTACGGTAACTTTCCAATAGTAAAACATTAACGGAGTTGTGTGGTATTGGACGTTGGTGTTCATGTCTTGTAGGTTGTTAGGGCGTTCTCATTACTTGCGACAGAAGCCGAGAGGACACGAGAGACGGTGCGTGCCTGGTTCTTGCCATGTTCGTTTGCCACTCATGTATGGGCAGGAGCTCCCCTTTCAGACTTGGATGCAGCCTATGCAATACCGTACATGCCAGCCACCAAAACGCTGAGACATGTAAGTAGTGAGAAAACTCATTACCCTCTCGTGAGCCCTTCTATCAATGCGTTTTAAATCCGGCATACTTATTATAGCGATCAGTGTTGGTCCACTACATGATGTACCTATAACCTGGTGTATTTGACAAAAATAACAGGTTTTCCTGCCTGCGGCTGAGGCCGACGGTTCCTATTACCTGGTACTGATTGATTTGAAGGATCGCGTCATATACTCTATGGACGTGTGCTGGAGTGCTGAAACCATTTTACAAAGGGAGGCTGTCATCGAGAAACTGGTAAGATATACGTTTAAGTTATATTTCCCTTCCGCCTTTTGTACACTTGCCCCTTCAATTGATGACCGATCAGGATGTCAAATTATTTCAGCGCAATGCCATTGGGACTATATTATTGCTAGAGAGGCATAATAAGGGGTTCACCTCTTGTTGGATCCCTGAGCCTGCAAACTTCGGGGATGTCATCTACCCAGAAGGAATACCAGATGACTTACACAGGTTAGTGGACCTCCACTAGAAAACTGTCGTTACGCAGCGAGAATTTTATAAGTCGTATCCCGTAAATGTCGTTGATTTGTTTATTTTCCATGGGGTGACTATTATGTAATTGAGAAGTCTGTTGTTGTTGCTTTAGCTGTGCCTTCGCCATGTTATGACTTATGTTCCTCTAACGGTCCTTAATTACCTTCGTATTTAACTAGTCCCATTAAGTAGTTGCATATTAACTGCTCCTATTAATTACCTTCGTATGTAACCACTACCATCTTTCAATTTCCGCCCGTAGTGACCAAACGGCTGCATGGCTGCTGTACTGGCTCCAGCAACATGGGGGATTCTCCGCCAGGATTTTCAGGCCTATCACCAAGGTTTGGTTCTCACACGCTTCTATAGTTAGGATGTGCGTTATTTTTGGTCCGTGGCCCAAGTGCAAAAATATACTATTAATGCCCCTTCAACTTAAACTCAATTTAAATATGGAGACTTACAGGAAGCTATATTCCCTGACACAGGAATACGAGAAAACCATTCGGATGAAGAGTGCTATCAAGTTGCTCACCTCAACATCTAATGAGTTGTTCCCTATCTTGGAGGATAGGATCGAGCGTGCATGGGCGGAAATGCTGGGAGATGAAGTTTAAACCCAAGACATACCCTAACACATTGTCCAGAGAAGTAAAGCATTTTGGTGTGTTGACGTTGGACTGAACTCTTTTGAAGGGTCATACACACAAACTCTTAAGTTTATATTTATATTTATGTTTAATGGTGCCGCATGGAGAATTTACTAGGCTGGTGTATAATATGTGTTTGGCTACTGTCCAATGGGACTAGTTGCCTTAAGTCTCAACTGTGCTTATGTTCTGAATCAATGACGTTACGCTTGGCTTATTTGGTATGACATGACACCAGCTTAACTTACTTCTTATGAAATCAACATTGTACCTTATTTATTTTTGCAATAGGCTATAAGGGATTCGGCTAGAGCGTGGGAAAGCAGGGGTGTTGTGGACTTATAGTAGAAGTGTCACAGTGACATGGCCATGGTTTGGCCATGTAGGCAACGGAGAAGTTTGATTCCGCTTTTGGGTTTACTAATTATATTTAAGCAAATAATTTGCATATTTAGCCAGTCAAAACCCGGTAGGAAACTGCCTTTTTGTTGTTTTAAATATGGCACTGCCTACTAATCTTGAAAGTGTGGCATATTATTAAATTAAAAATATTTTTCAGATAGATATAATGTAACAAAATTTGTTTTTATAGTACGATACTAATTCATCATTATTTTTTATTCAAAACTATTAATATGATAGTCACCATTAAAAACTCTTAGTGATATAATTTTAATAAAAATAAATGATAGAGGTAAAAACAAGAAAAGGAAATAGAATAATAAATGATTAAGTAAGAATAAAGGATAAAAAAAAATAAAGAACAAGATTGATTAATGTGATTGAAATTAAAAGTTGAGAAGTGGGGGTGGTGAGTTTCGATCCCACTCACCTCAAGCTTACTCCAATTAAATAAACCACCTGATCTACAAGTTCTTCTTAGCTATATTATTACTAAACATTTTATAAAATATTTGGGCAGGCCATGGCCCCACTTAGCCCCCACTACGCTCCGCCACTGGTAGGGCGTGTTTGAAATTTTTTCATATTTAATTTGCAGGCATCCCTTCACATTTAAATACACATTATGTCACCATTTTGAGGTCGTCCGTGCGATAGTGCGAGGACTCTACTTTCCTTCTCCTCCGTAAATCCCAGTGCAGGGGCTCTGCCGCTCACTCCCCCGAACTGGTTAGGCTCAGCCTTTCTCGTAATAGGCAAGTGTCGCCCTGCAAGGCCTGGTCAAGCAACTCTTTTCAGCCGTTGTTCCTGTTCCAAGATACGGGACCTATAAACCCTAAAGATGGCACTAAGTCACTCTGTGGCTAGTATTCGGAAAAAGTTCATGGAAGAAAAAGTTTATTCTTCCGACGCTGAAC
Source organism: Stylosanthes scabra (assembly GCA_036250425.1). Taxonomy (NCBI): domain Eukaryota; kingdom Viridiplantae; phylum Streptophyta; class Magnoliopsida; order Fabales; family Fabaceae; genus Stylosanthes; species Stylosanthes scabra. Next base: position 206,953 of record JASCZI010120830.1, read on the forward strand.
ATAGCTGGAGTGCTTCAGGTGGTCTCGGAAGCAGCAGCGCCGGGGGAGAGTGTGTCAGGCGAAAGAAGAAATTCGTTCCCCCAAAATGCCAGTGCAGTTCTTACGCGATCTTGTTCCAATTGTGTACCAGCAACAACCCCAATCGGCTTTTCCTTGGTTGTTGTAATTTTTAGGTATGTGACCAGGCCCTTATCGATTTAATCCTATGTAACAATTTCTCATGAATTCTGTTGTTATTTTCAGACAAGCACTCCCCACTGCAGGTACTTCGCCTGGCTGGACGAATATGTATCGTCTAATATTGTCCAAGAACCTGCACCCAGAGGTGATCTCCTACAAGAACTTGTGAAGCTAAATCAAAAGATACTGGTTCTGGAAAAGATTATGGCAAAGAAGTCTATAGAAAACACAGCCAACACGACCATCAAATGTTGGGGCTTCTTATTCTTCTTGTTAGGGATTGTGTTTGCCATAGGTTTATTGGCAGCAATCAGAATTTAGGCTTCCGAATCAAATGACAGTTCCAAGAATGTAGACCCTGTGTTTTGGTTTCAAATGAAAAATAATATGAACTATGTTTAGTTGAATGGTTGTTTTTGTCTGGTTGATTCATCACATTGCCCTGTCTTAGTCTTTAGGCAAGTTCCGAGTTAAATATCAAATTGGCCCCTGAAATTTGGGGCTATGATCAAATTGGCCCCCGAAATTTAAATGTTAACAAATTGGTCCCCCACTTTTACGAATATGACACATATTAGCCCTTTTAAGGTTGTCCGTAAGAAAAACGCTGATTTAGTAGTTAATTGTCAATGCTAAACTCTAATAAAACGAAGTTGTGATATATTCGTGCCAACAAAGTACCAAAATAACGTCATTTGAGAGTGAGAGAAGTTAAAATCTATCTTTCAATGTGTTGGGTGAGAGAGATTTTAACTTCCTCTGCCTTAAACGATGTCATTTTGGCACTATAATGGCGTGAACAGATCACGGCATCATGTTATTAGAGTTCAACATGAACAATTAACGGCTACATTAGCATTTTTTTACGGATAATCTTAAAAGGGCCAATATGAGTCACAATCGTAAAAGTGAGGGACAAATTTAATAACATTTGAATTTCGGGGGCCAATTTGATCGTAGCCGCAAATTTCAGGGGCCAATTTAATATTTAACTCTGCAAGTTCCCCTTTGGTTCAGTACATTTTCTATTTCCCAATTGAAGACAAATCTCAGCGTTCAGATAGCTAACATATGCTTTATATATGTAACCCCATGCTACTGTCGTTCCTAATTTGGAGGCTTGGCCATCTCGTCAATCCATGATCCATAAAGGAATTATCTATATTCACTCCACAATTAACAATATGTATATTCTCATTCGAACAATGACACAAATGATGCCATCTTCTCACTATCACATTTAGACAAAGTAACAAACCTATCCTATAAACCCTAAACAGCCACTATTGTTCATGTAACATGACCTTCTCACAAATACATTCTTCGATTGTATATCATCATCATCATAATTATAAAAGCAACAACTACGCATCGAAAGTAACAATCAACTTCGTGGTAGCTATAACTTCTTATTTGAGTCCATGCCTTATTGCCTCCCACATAAAATGAGAGAAATATCACAATAGCGAAGGATGATACTCTTCATTGGGCGGCTCCTCTGATTGGGTTACCCCTCCTTCTGCTACCAGTTTTAATCCATCATGTGCGTAAACATGAAGCAAATTAGTTACTAAGATAATTACTCGCACTAGGACACCGCTGCAATCATATATCTTAACTCGCTCACAACAAATAGCACTCCTCATTAAGTTTATTCACCTACACAATTCACTCGTACTATTTGACAATAATTAACTTTGCTAAACAAGAATTCATAATTGGTACAACTACCCCTTCTTTCCAATTCTAAGGTATCATCCACGACACGTGTCACGTACATCTTGAAGTCATCGTCCGTTAAACAAGCAACTCTTGCTAACCGCTTACAGTGCTGTAAGAAGGCACCCATCCTACTCTTATATAAGGCTGCCGCATCTACATTATCCTCTCTAACCTCTTTGGCAAAGAGGTCACCCTTGGCCGACTTTGACCATCGCTTCAACACAAGGCTTTCGGGGACTTCTTCAAGGCCGATTCGCACCAGAACTGCCAGTATGTGAACGCAAGGTAGCCCGAAGGATTCCATCCGTTGGCATGTACACTTGAAAGTGTTTGGCCCTACCGCATGGATGACGGTCCACCTCTTTCCATTCCTTCGATACTTCTCTGTGACATAAATATTCCCCTCTTCATGTTGATGGCATTCCAACACTAACACCCGCACGCTCCTTTGTAGAGACTCCCTAAATCGTGTGAATATTTCACGAGAGAAATGCTTTGCACCGGACTTCTCCAACTCTGGGAATTGGGTTTGGAGTACAGGGGTCCCATAACATGATCTGAAGTCGAGCTCTTCCTCTTTGTCCCGAAAGATACTGACGCACCGTTGAAAATCCGTCACAAACTTAAGTACTCCGTACCGCCTCTCGACAAATCGGCCAAGCTTTGCATGCAGCGAGTGATGACTTCTCGGCAAGTATACCGAATCGTGCAAGTAATACCACGGTGAAGTGGGTATCGTTCCCACGAGGAATAAAGGACCAAGCAATACTATCCTTTAATTACACTAAGCAGATTCGAATAATGACTTAGAGAGGAATGGTCATGAATTCGAAAACTTAAGAAACAATTAAGAACAGAATGCAGAAATATTACTTGAGAATTAATCAGTAGAATGGAATTGAGACCTAACAACTTGGATTGGATTGGCTTTGGCAAAATCTGATGTTGCATCCTCTTCTTCCCACGTATAACGTGGCTGCCCCACGTATTACGTGGGGCCTCTGTCTCAAACAGCTCCTTCGTTGCAAAGTTGCACGTATGACGTTGCTGAGCCACGTATAACGTGGTGTTGCTGTCTTCAATAGCTCCTTTGGGTGCCATGCCTCACGTATGACGTGAGAGTCCCACGTATAACGTGGGCTCTCTGTCAAATTTTGCAATCTTTCACTTATCTCTCACGTATGACGTGAGTTCCTGACGTATTACGTCCACTCTCTGCCCATTCTTGCCTTCTTTGATTCAATTCCCACGTATGACGTGCCCACGTCATACGTGGGCTTTAACACTTAGCCAATTTTCTCTTTTCTTCTCTGCTTCATTCCCTCTTCTTCAATCTCTCTCAAATGGTCTTCAATTACCTAAAACTCTTAGTAAATCATCTAAAAACACAAACACAACTCAAAGAACATCAAGTTTGTTTGATTTGATCAATTAATAACAATAATCCACAAAGAATATCATGATAATTGAGAGAAATTGGAACTAAAAACAACCCAAGATTCACACGCATCAGCGACTCGCACCTAGAAGTCGTTCGAAGCCCCGCGTAAAAACTTCCTCTAATGTGTGCAGTGGCCCAGGATGACTTCTTCCCGTACAAGTCCTTAACCCACTCCACCTCCCTCACGCGGCACTCATCCAGCATTGAATCCCACATACTTTCAAACTCCTCCACCTCAACATCAGCAAGCATACAGTTTCTAAACAGCGATGTGAACCTCGGGTTGCATACGTGTGATGTAGCATTCTTCACAAGGTGCCAAGCACAAAGCCTGTGATGAGCATACGGAAATACTTCCTTAATCGCAAGCCGCATGGATCGGTCCCCACCAGTTATAACGGCCTTCGGCGCTTTACCTCCCATGCATTCCAAAAACTTCCTAAGCACGCACACATATGATGCTTCGGATTCACAAGAAACCATCATAGCAGCAAAAACACATGTTTGGTTGTGGTGGTTTACCCCGGAGAAGACTATGACTGGTAGATTGTACTTATTCCTCCCGTACGTGGCATCAAAGGCTAAGACATCACCAAACAAAGCATAATCCTCCTGGCTACGCCCATCGCTCCAGAATATGTTGCAAAGGTTTTGCCCAGGCCCAACCTCGTACCTCCAAAACATCTTCTCGTCCACCCTTGCGGTATTCTCCAATACCCTTAATGCCGCATTCACGTCACCGTCCAATCAGGTCCGTTGCCTCCTTACCTCGTTGTACATGTCTCGCTTAGTAAACGTTACATTATTAAACCCTCCTGCCTGAGCCGCAATTGGCTCATATATCTTAGGAATCGAGATCCCGACCTGCCTCATTCCATCCATGTGAGCTGTGTCAACATCTGTCATCTTCCTGTGCGGAGGTAGGAAGTCCACAAACTTTGCAGGGAGCAGCTCGTGGTTATGCTCATCGACAAATCTCGACACATACCATTTCCCATTATCGCCACTTGGCTTTATCCTCATCTCCGCCAGGCATCCACACCTAGTTAGCATCTTATGCTCCCTTTTTCTGCCTTGCATCTCTAGCCATTTCTTTTCTCTAAAGCCTTGCCTGTTGCACAAGTACGTGTGCCGTACAATTTCACTGTTCTTGTTTTTCAACTTCTTCCCTTGACGCATTGCAAAACCCTTCCCTCGATTGTATTGTTGGTAGAATCGGATTGCTTCTTTCGGATTGTTAAACTCCATCATAAGGACATCCTCGGCTGTAACTCTTACAGGTTCCGATCCCCCCGTCGCTCTCCGCTGATCTTCAATACCTGGCTCTGGCTCCTACTCATCCTCTTCCATTGCTACGTCCAGCAACTCCTCCTGCAAAATAGCAACTTTCCTATAGTCAAAACCGAAATAACAATTTGAAGCTTTCCAAACTACTAAAGAACTCCGCATGTAGAACAACCCACCCTACTCTGTATTGTTATTTCTTTTGTTTAACTGCAACAAAACATATCCCTCGAGGAACATAATTATACTAGGAGCAAGTGTTTTTTGACTACCACTCTTTATTGGCCATTAGAGGCACCTTAATCTAAAGGTTGTTAATGCCTCATTGGAAAACAAATCCGGCACCTCCGATAACATGTCAATCTAATGACTACTAATGAGTGTCACTTAAAAAGGCCTCACGCTGGTGTAGGTAGACCCCTCATAATAATAATAATAATAATAATAATAATAATAATAATAATAATAATAATAATAATAGGCAAAGTGAACCAAAGAGCAATTAGAGCTCAAAAAAGCAAATTTCATGACTTGTCTTTAAACACAAATACGATATACGATATTAAGCACGGCTTAATATAGGCGATCACATGGTGCTCCTAATGCTTCTTAATTATGAGTAACATCACTAACAACATAAACTACTTTTTAGAAGCCTTCATTATGATCAAACGTTTTCAAAAACTGCTCTTGCGACTAGGAACTCATTCTATATAACCATCGGTTTCGCTAACTACATCCAGTTCAAATTTTGGGTTCTCGATTCTGTATCGGAATCCCTTAAGCCTCGGTTCGATTCAAGCCTCAGGGAACTTCATAGTTAACTACTTCCGTGAAAAAATATACATTATAGGGTTGGAAGTTTTCTACCTCTTAGCACCTTCTATCAACTATTATCACCACCCCAACACCCCAACTATCAATTCTAATAGGGTTACTTCCAGTCATATTGTAAACAGGGGCTAACATGACACTTATATCTCGATATTCAGATGCACACCCATTCCAACAAGGCATTTTGCTTCACATTCGGAATCAAGTAAGAAGGCTACCGAAAATAATTATTAACTTTTGCATATCATGTATCGACACTAATGACTCGTGCCAATTTCATTTTACATACATTCAATTAAAGCAATCAACAAAAAAATCATTCCTAAATCATTACCCTCACCTGAGACTTGTCGCTTCCCCTCGTGTCCCGGTTTACAGTGGCCACGGGCTCCTCTAACGCCGCCTCGGATATCACCTTCTGTCCTCCCCTACCCTCCCCGCCTCGAAGTCACTCGACCAACCTTCCTATCTCTTGTACTCAGCCCTCTTCGCCGCCCCGAACTCAACCCTCTTCGCAGCCTGTGATGTCTCTCATTTCGTCCTTCACACAGCTTTAACCTAAAAAGAACCGCCCAGCCCCTCCATTTTTGCATAAGGGTGGCCTCCCTCCATCGCGTTTCAAAAATTTCTCAACCCTGGTTAGTAGGCATCGGCTGCCTTCAAGTCATTCTCAGCAGTGGGCATACACGTCATTTCCTTCATTTAATCCGTGTTATTCTAGACTTTTCAATCCTTCCTAAACGACAAAAGCTTACCTTCAACCAGAAAGTATAGGTACACACCATGTTCCGCTTTCTCTCAGTGGAACATGTGAACACCTTCCTATACTATGTATTATGCCATTTTAAAATAGGTAAAATATGATTAAAAATTCAAATTATAGATTTAAATTTTTTAATTTGAAAATTCAAGCTCAGATCTTTTTATTTAGAATTTTAACTTTTTTCTTTCAGTTTAAATTTTGTCTCTTTCTCTCATCGTTTATTATTTTTATACCATTTTGAATTTAAAATTTAGACTTTGGAGTAAAAAATTAAGATGAGTCACTTGTCATTCAAAATTATTGAAACTCAACATTGCTTGCACCTCTGTCCCTACTATATAAAAGGAAAATAGTAATAGGTTAGTTACTTTATAAATGTCTAATTTTAATAATTAACAAGTGTCTAATTTAGTAAATAGGCATTCCTTCTATATAAAAAGAGAATAGAAGGAGAATAGTAACATGTTAGTTACTTGATAAGTGTCGAATTTTAATGGTTGATAAGTATTTAATTTAATGAATAAATTCTACTGCCCATAAAAAATAATATGAAAATCTGATAATTAAAAAGGTCATTAAACTTTATCTATATATATTTCATATTTTATTTACACGTTGGTTAGCTAGTAGCTTTTATATTTTAATAGATAGATAGATAAATTTGTGTATATTGATTCACTCTTTTTGTTTATTAAATATATAAAAAAAAATAAGTGAATTGAATAAGTTGAGATGCCATATGGCTTATATTTTATTTAAAAAAGTTATGGATTCTCCTATAAATAACGTTTTTTTAATGAATTATATATAATAAAAGGTATTTTAAGAAAGAAACTTAAAAACCAATTCTTCTCATACTTCCATTATATGCCTTTTTATAAATTAAATATGAGTAATATTTATATATTTGAGATTAATTAAAATGGTAATGATGTTATATTTAAATCAAAAGGTCCAGGATCAATTCGGAATAATAAACTGTTGTTTTATACATGAAAATGTGAAAACAAATTAAAAATATTGTATGTTTTAGGAAGACGAATGAAATTGATAGGAGAAACATAAAAAGAAATTTTAATATTTAAAAATGAATTTTTAAACATATTTACTGTTTAACTATTAAAAAGAAAAATGAATTATCAATTCAAATATAGAGTTAATTGTTTAGAGACATTACATTAAAATTCATAAAAGCAAAAAACTCAGCAATAGTTATATGTACTCTCCATTATTTGCTCATTTTCATTTTTTTATTTTATTTTAAATTATTTGTCTATTTAATGTGTTTAAAGTGTATTTAATTAAAATAAGAGGTATCCAAAGTGTGACGCAGGAAGGATAATAGAGGAATGAGAACTTTTAATTTGACAATTTATCTAAAGTGTTTACGTGACAAAATAACAAAAGTTTTTATATTGTAATATGGAAGGAGGAGCTATGTTAATTTTTTCTTTTATATATTATAAATAAATAGATAAGAGTTGTGATAAAGAGACCTAATTCAGAATTCTAATTATAAATCTAATATTTAAAAGAATAAAAAATTTAATTATAAATGTTAAACTTTTTTTATATAAAAATTAGAAGGACAATTAAATTTATGAGTTAGACATTCAAATCATTTCTCGATACATAAATAAATACATAGATTTTCGCCCTTTTACAAAACCAACAAAAAAAAAAGAAGATATAATAGTTATTAATGAAGAGAGAGAAATGTTTAACGGTTAGTCCATTATAATTAGGGTGGGTTGTAATTTTATTTCATTTTTTAACCTTTAATAGAATTTAATTTTAATGTAATCATATTCGTTCTTTTTTTTTTGTTGACTGAACAAACGCGAAAAAAAAAAAAAAAACTAAGATGGAGCAATGCTCATATCTTTTCTAACTAACTCATCTACAGCACTACTAGAAAGGATCCATTCCACAAAGTCAATGAAAAAAAATAAAATTGGTGACGTGGCGTTAAGATGTATGTATACAACCGTTTTACATTAATAGACTAATAGTACATTAAAATTAAATTTTTTTAATTAAATTTAATAATTACTTTAATTAGTATGCTAGAGTGGAAATTTTGGCAAATAAAATGGAATGAATATATTACTTATATTTTTTAAAAGTTTTTAAGTATACCGATGTATCAATATACCTATAATATGTAACAGTTGATTTTAATTTATATTTATTTTTTATTTTTTTTTAATTAAGATCAATGGTTACATATTATAGGTATACCGATACACCGATATACTTGAAACTTTTGGTATATTTTTCTGGTCATCCCACAAATGATTACTCCTTACAAATTGAAATAGTCCCTAATTCAGGAACAATAACTTACATTTGTTCCTTTCTTTCATAAGCGATATACTTTTGATGTTGACTTATGCTTACTAAAGGCTAAAATCATGATTGTGTTCCAGGTACTGACTAGTGAGTGTATTATTGAAGTACAAGATTTGGTTGGAAGTTGGAACAAAAGAATGGCCATATGCTACTTGTAAAAGAATGGCCATCTTTTCCTCCTCCCCTGTACTAAAGATACCTTGTTATAGAATGGGGATTGACGAAGGTAATGGACAATTAGACATCTTGATCTCCTAATATTTTGAAATTGAGTCGAGGGGGGAAAAAATTAAAAAAAAAAATCTTGTTGGAAGACTCTTTTTATAGAATCTCAATCAAGTCCAATCTTGTTAGTTGAATTCATGATAAATAATAATAGAATCCGAGTCCCAATGGTTTCATGAGGGAAAAAAACAGATTCCCTTTATTTTCAATTTTTCATTATTATTGAGAGAAAGAAATTTGAGTCCATAGATAATTTCATTATAACACTAGACAGAATAATGATCACAAGTGGTCCTGTCTTTTGCTTCTATTGGAGTTTGTAATTTTATATAAATATAAAAC
>JASCZI010120830.1:216164-231720 GCA_036250425.1 Stylosanthes scabra
AATGCCAAAGGAATTTGAGAGCATTACCAACGATAAGTGATCAATGAGAGGAGAAAACTGTGGCACCAAAACCATACTTCGACAGGGCATTGTCTGTGCATTTTCATAATTTTGCCTCCTTGATCTATTTTCATGACAATGCAAATATGAGTAACCAAACATGTAATCAATGCTAAAAATCAAAACATAAAAAGTGATGTTAATAACATGGGATGATCTATTGGTTATCAGCTGTAAGCTGTCACAGAAGGATTTCATCAAAACCAACAGAATAACATCACAGAACTACTAGTAAACCATTATGTTAATTCAACTGGTTCCAAAATCTATTAGTATCTCAAAGCAAATATCCTGTATGGAAGTCAAAACAAATTGCAAGTCACATTTGCAATGCCTCCATAATACAGGTTTGAGCAGTTGAGTTCATTGACTAAACTTCAAAGTAAATTAGAGGTGAATGACAAACTTGAAGCCCTAAGATCAAATGGCCTTAGATAAATGCAAACAAAGAGTAGAAGTAAGAATGATGAACATGGAAGAAAATTTCATTTCTGCAAATGGCTATATAGTCTAATTGCTAATATATATTAATACAATTATAATTGTTTCCCTTAGAAATTTTGATGAATATGCATTGGCCTACCTTCAGCAAATGGATGCTCTTCAAAGACTTCTTTTTTCAGCTATTGAGCTACACACTAGGTAACTGAAGTTATCATGGAACAGAAATCAGAATTCTTTCAATTTTTTATGACTGTTTTATGGAATGCATGGAAAATCCTCGGGAAAAACATCTAAAAGAAAATTCTGGGGTAAAATATATCAACTGTTGGACCATAAAATTGGTCAGCTGGGTTTTACATAGGTTAGCTAAACCAACCAATTGCAAACTATAACTCCTAAAAGAAATATGTATATATATATTCTTCAAGGAAAACGCATTATCCTCTTTGACTGCCATGGTTCAAAGATATTTCTCATATATATGAACCAATTTTACATATGGGCTTTGTTGACAAAATTAGATCCAGTGACTTGAGTGACTTGATTAAACTGTTTAGAAATATTAAGGAAATAATATTGACACAAACCTCAGCCCTTTTAGCATTCATGTAGATTCATGAGCCTTCTCTTCCGAGCTTGGAACAGTATCTTCCATCCTGGTAAAAGGACATCATTGTTTAGTAAGAATGAAATGATTGAAATATTCATATAAGCCTAGAAATGCAGGAAAGTAAAACATCTTCGATTCATTCATTGTTAGGTATCGCTTGCATCCATATAGGAATGACAGCCTAGAAAAGCAAGTATGTCTCCAGAAAATAATGTTTTCATCCTGCACTGAATAAGCCTATAAATTCGGACAGTAATTTTTAAATGTAGTTAACATATGCACTGATATATATTAATTTTACCTATTATTTGCAGTCTTCAGATCTGTTGTACATGCTTCTTTTTGAAACAAAATTGAGGAGAATAACATTTTGTCCTGGAATAGAAATAAGCATTGTGCTGACACATACATACATAAAGAAGAAATGCAACTCAATCTTGAGACCGAATAAGATTAGATTTTAAAAACAACAGAGCAAAAATTGTTGTTTGAATTAAAATTTCAAACATCCAACCATTAAGACAGGCAATCTAAAAAGGTGACCGAACAACTAGAGAAAACTGACAGAGAATATGCTTATGTAACTTACAGTAAACAGATAAAGTTTCAAAAAGAGATGACAACTATGTATGTAACAGAGAAATTAGCCTAAAGCAAGAAATTGTGTTAAATTATAAATCCTTCTAGCCAAAAATGGATGAATATCGATTTACCTCTTCATTCATATTCATTATAGTGTCCTGAATTCTCTGTAGGATGTGTCGCAAACTTCCAACTTCATATTGTAATGCCTTAGAGTGTTCAGAGGAGTTAGAATGTAACAGGACCTCCAATCAGAAATCATAAACATTGAGGAAAATCGAATGTCAACCTCTTTGTCTGAAATTAAGTTTTGTATCTCCACATCCTTTGCTGATAAAGTTTGCTTTATGTTTAGATGGGTTAAGAGAAGACTTCAACAAAATCTGTTAAGTGAAAGCTAATAAATTTAGATGAAACTTTTGTATTTGAGTAAGACAATAATTCCATTTTGATACGGATATTTCTTCTATATGAGCTTGGTTATTATTGCTAAGTCTTGCCGCATCCAGCTTTGCTTCTAGCTGTGAGATGACTCTATCCTTTCTTCGTAATTCAGCCTCACTGTTTTCCAGTCTATTTCTTAGATCAGTAATCTTTGCTGGAGCACAAAACAAATAGAGAGTTTTCCAGATGATGAAACTTAGATAGGATGGAAACACATTATGCACCTAAATATATCATTAATAAATAGCATACAACATATTTTTAAGATATGTAAGACTGATACAGAGTTTTAAGTTACCTACAAATTCTTTTTCAAATGTAGAGACCCGGTCCATTTTGTTTCTCAGGCTAGTCACTGCTTACAGGATATTATTGAAATGGAAGGAAAACAAGAGACCAATGAATCTTCTATATCATTTGATGGCATGAATATATACAGTTCCCCAGATAAACACACAGGATTCAAATGACTATTAGTATTAGCTGAAAATCTATTACCAACTTCCTCTTTATCATTTACAAGATTCTGCACTTTCTCCACAATTTGCTTGACATAAAACACCTCCTTCTCTATCGAATCAAATAACAACAAATGAGAGTTTATTTTCTCCGAAAGAACACTTATCATCCTGTCTTTGGTTTCAATTGAATGTTTCATTTGAGCAGTAGATTCCTGCATAACAATTTTTTTAAACCAAAATACACAATCAGTGGAAGTCCTTAATTAGGAAAATTCCAACTGTTATTAATTTCTCTATAAAGTACAAGCCTTCGTTGTGATTGTAATCTACAAAGACACTGAAATCCTAATTAACAAATCATATGGTTCAAACTCAAACATATGGATTAGTTATAAGTAGCAGGAGATCCATAGAATTTTCGCAATTCAATGACAAAAATAATAATAATGAACAAAAAAATTCGCTTCACTACAGTTATATAGTTATAAACACCAATTTCCCAGTTCTGCTCAAATTTTCACACCATGAATAAAAATTGAGATAATCAAAATTCTCTGTTCTTGCTTCTGAATCAGTACCATCTCTTTTCCGTAAAAGACTATATTCAATGGTTTATTTGCAGTATTTATAACAAACACTAACAAGAGCAAAGCTAAGCATTCAAAAAATAACCTCATAAGCATGCACAAAATTCTCCCTAGACTGTAGCACGCTATTTAGGGTTCCCTTCAACTCTTTGTTCTTGTTTTCAAGCATCGCATTATCATTCTTTAGGCAATTCACCTGCATTAGAAGCAAAAATAAATTTCGTTTTTCCAAAGAGTAACAACGATCTTAAAGATGCAAATATCAAATTCCACAAACCTTTCTCTCCAGTTTATGGCGCTCTTCTTTGACCGAAGCTAACTCTTCCTGCAATTCCAGTATCTTCTTATTCAACTCTTCCTCGTTCTGCTTCTGCCTCTGATCTCGCTCTCAAACACCGTAAACCAAATAAGCACGAAAAAAATTGCAAAAATTTTCCAAAGAAAATTAGTTGAATGAAGACATTGATCGAAAAGAACGGCAAAACCTGGATTTGTTGGTGGTGTTGTTCCGTGGCAGAGCGTTCCCTGTCCTGGAAAAAATTCAAGTTAGTGGAAGAAAAGGGAGGGAGTGTCGATGGCGAAGGGGTTTTGATAGAGGGAGAAGTATTACCCTTAGATCTCGAACTTCGGAGATTAGGGATTGAAGTTGGAGCTTGAACTTTGAGAGCTTCAGAAGTTCCATCACCTTTGTTTATCCAAAATGAAAATTCTTCGAGGCAAGTAATGCAGGTTGCAGTTGCACGTTTTGGAGGGAAATTTGCGTGCGGTTTTATTTCGGATCGGGAATGAAAGAATTTATACTCATCAACACTCGTCCGACACACTTATTTTCTGTGTTACATCCGTCTTCTTAAAAAACTAAAAAATACATCCGAACACACTTGACACTCCAAAATATTATCACGTGTCCGTGTATCCAGTTTTATTCCTGACTTATATCCTTAAAATCAATTTAAAAGCAGTAAATATTTCTTAAAACTAAAAGTTATCTTAAATATTTTATATAATTAAAAAAGATATAAAAATACTTCAAAGTAATATTTTAAATTTTAAAATAAATAAAATATTAAAATATTATTATAATTTTGTTAAAAATATATTATATTTTATATATATGCCGTGTTCCAGTGTCATATGAAAAATTAAAATTGATGTGTCGTGATATCGTGTGTCGTATCGTGTCCCGTATTCGTGTCAGTGTCTGTACTTCATAGATACAGAGTAATTATTAATGCAAAGGTTTACACTTAGATGATGAGAATAAAGTAACAGCAATGCTTGATTGTTAATATTTTCTCATGAAATAATACTAATCACTTCGTAAATCAAGATGATGAAACCAAAAGTAATAAATGTTATAAATTTAATGATAATTAAAGCATTATTTTTTAATTTAAAGTGATTAACATCTTTAAATAATTTTTTTCAAAAAATAATATTTTTATATTATGCTTGACAATAATACACATGACACGCAATCATACAGAGATAAAGAAAATTGTAATTATGTCTCTATCATCAAATAACTGAATAAGTAAATGCAATCCAAAGAATTTTAAAATTTTCAAATCAATCACTCAAAAGTTACAAAAATTATAAAACAATATTTTTGATTTTGTGTGTTTTATTTAAGAGTGGGATTATATTCAAGTGTTGGGAATTATTTTAGATAATATTTTGAAACCTGAAGTATTAAAGTGTACGATTTTAAAAATCTTAAAACCTCATTTGGATAATTACAAGTTTACAACCCATTTATTTGAGTAGTTTCCGTTGACTTTTTATACCAAGATAATTAAATTTGGTAAAAAAAAATATACTTGTACACTAAATATTTTTATAACCAACTTAAGTTGGGATAGTAATAAGCTTATTAATCTGATTAAGCAAGTGTTAGGATTTAAATTTCATTTTGTTTTACTCTGAATGTGATGGATTTTTCAGTGATCGATTGAATATGGAGCGGGTTTAGATATATACCCATTAGAGTTTGTTTGGGTACGCGAAGAGTATGAATAATTACTATAATTGTATATATATCCCGCACTACCTTTATATATACATGTATATATAATTTAATTTGATTTTTTAGATACTTAATAATATTTAGATGGTTGTTTCGGTAATTTTAGTTTAGAAAAATCATGATTTTTTTTTGTCTAAGACTATTGTTTTGTTGTTAAGTTGCAAACAATGATCTATTATTTGTATAATTGTATTTAACTTCATTTTTGAAGTACTTTATTTTGGAATGAATTTTGTTGAGTAATTATGTTTAATTTGCTTATGTTATAGATACTTATAGATTTCGATATGTGGCAACATATACCCGTAAATAACGAGTGGGTAATGGGGATAAAGCATGTGTATTCAAAACAGATATGAGTATTTAAATACATGTCTGACCTGACTCATTGTGCTAAAAATTGCCATAAGCTTATCTTTGATTAACGAATGAGTAACTGGTCAAAATGCTCCCTAAAATATCGCGTGATCTCCAAAATAGTCATTGAAATATTTTTTAAATCAATTTGTATGTGTATTCAGAGTGTCTTCTACTTTCTCACTATACTTGATAACTTGAGTGTCTTTCATTTTTTTTCTCATTTTGAACTTATACATAAGGATAATCACTGCAATTTCTTTAGGTGGGTTGATGACAATGAACATGAAGGAACTGCAAAAAATTTTGAAAAGAGAGATATGAAAATTGATGCACAAGTTGAAAGTGTTGATGATGAATGAATGGGCAATCTAGAATAGAATAATTAGAATGTTAATGACTTTCATATTTATTTGAATGATATTTATCATTTTAGTTGTGTGCTTAGTTTGTAGTGTGCATTTTCAAATAGGAGTAGTTTTATTTTTCGAGATAACTATTCTTTTAGTCTCAAAAATTTGATGTCAAAATGAAATTGGTCCCAAACGTTTTTTCTTTATCAAAATGGTCCTTAAGGTTTCTTTTATTTTTAAAATACCCTTTTGGACAAAATTACCCATCCATTTTCTCCCTTCTTTCCTTTCTCCTCCCCCTCCCCCTCCACCACCACCACCACCACCACCACCAAGTTTGCCTTTCTTCTTTTCCTTTCAAATTTAGTCACAAATTTAACAATTTCAAATTATTTAAATGTTAAATAATCTTTTTGGCGGTGAGAGTTCTTGTGGGGTGATTTAAAGCTCTTGATTCGGTTGCCTTTATGAAAGCTAGCAGCAATTGATGTGGCGGTTCAAACATGAAAATCATTGCCACCCAAAAGTTCAAACAAGAAACAGGAAAATCAAAACAAAAGATATAGCTCATAAGACTACAAAGCATTAAACCAGAGAGATACCAATCTTCCAACCATCATGAGATCTCATAATAAAGGATTGTGGTCCACCTCAGGCCCTTCGTCACATAGATGTAAAAACCGTGCCGGTCATCAAACCGATCATCCTACTGGTTTAATAGTTTAAAGGTTCAACCGTTGAATCATAGGTTAAACCGCTAAACTGGTCTCAAATAAATAAAATTATAATATGAAAAAACTTAATATTAGAATTTGATCATATCTTTAATCCACATCAAGTCTTAATGCATGAAAAAAAAACTAATATAAAATACATAAATAGTTCACATTTTTTATACAATAAGTCAATTAGAATACAACAAGTTGCAAACATAATATTCATACAGCCTTTCCTCTATAATTATAATTGTGAACCTTCAAGAACAGATACGGTTCTCCTTGAAAAGAGTTTTAAAAAAGAAAGAGTAAAGTCTAATAATTATTATTGAATCAATGTGATTGTACATTAGCTGACCTTAAGCGAAAGGCTATATACATTACACAACACCAGAAACATTAGCTAGCTACCTAAGTACCTAACTAACACACAAAGCTAGCTAAGACTTAACCAAAGAAGCTAAGTACTCACCTGAGTACTCAAAACAGAATTGCATGTATATATGCTTAACAATAATTAATCACCTTTTGAATAGAATTTGATGCACTGGAGTTGATCCTTTTTCTTGAGATGATGGTGTTATAGACTGTGTTTATGATGAAGCCATTTTAATCCATAGAAGTTAAAACATTGTCCAAACAATATGGCATCACAAATCACATATCACCAGCAAACTAACAATTTACATTAGCAAAGCTTAACAATTATAAACCATAACACATAGCCACAAATCAAAATTAACAGCAGCAAATTAACAACTGGAAAACATAAACCAGCTTGAAAAAAAATTAACAAAATATACAAGAATTAGCCAATTTCAACTTTCAACTATCAATTACAAAATAAACCAGCAAATTAAGAAGGAATTGGAATTAAGAAACACTGGAAGAAGACGGGAAGAAAGTAAGAAACACTTACCAGTGGACAGAACGACGGCGAGGAGGACACGCGGAGGCGGCCGGAAGCTACGGGCGCAGACGAACCGGCGGCAGGCAGAGCACCGAACGACCACGCGAAGGCAGCTCGGCGGACTCTACGGCAACACGGAACCGACGCAGCAGAGCACACACCACAGAACGGACGACGAAGCGGCGGTAGCTCGGCGGTAGCTCGGCGGCGGACAGGCGGCGGCTGTGTTGTGAAGGTGTAGGGGGTGTGAGAGTGAAGAGTGAGTATGGAGGTTTGGAGGCAGTGAGGGTGTGAGGCTCGATTCGGTTCTCAAATTGAAATTAGGGTTTTTAGGTTTTTTGTTCATTTTTCTTTTTTTTTAAAAAAAATTTCAAAACCGCGTCGTTTTTGCATTAATTTTTTTTTGACCTGGTCCGGTTTTCTTAAAACCGGCCGAGTTATCGGTTTTCACTAAAATCGCCCGGTGTAATCCGGTATACACCGGTTTGCATGCAGGTCCGATCCTTTGACCATGTCGAACCAGCCAAGGGTCCGGTTTTCCAGTTTCTCGGTCGAACCGGACGGTTCAACACAGTTTTTACAACTATGCTTCGTCATGATAGTTCTGTAGCATTATATTCCAATAAGGCCTTGTTCTATTGAACAACGTCGTCTCTTGCTGCAGAAACCAATCTCTCCCCAGATGCATAGAAAACCTTAAAGAATTCCCCACCAAGCTTAGAATTTCATGTCCCCCACTAACCAAAGACAACACTTTTCACGGATTTAAAAACAAGGGTTCCTTGGAAAGGTCTTCTCTTCTAAAAAAAAATAGACACAGTCGGGGCATGAAAATCATCAAAACCTTAATTAATCCTATCCAATTAAAAAATAAATAAAAAGCAAACAAAAATGCACGTTCCACTAAGAACGGAAAGCAAAGGCTTGACCTCAAGCTCGAGCTCAGCTTGAAGGAACTCCAGCGCCATCTAGAACGACAAAAACCAATGGAAGAAGGAAGCTGAGAATGAAGATCGAATTCAAAGCAAGAGGCGCAGTCCAGGGAATGAGATTGCCGCGAAAAGAGGCTGAAAGTGCCGCCGAGAAATTCATGGTTTTTCGTTATCTTCCTCATCCTCATTGGTAATGCAATCGTCAGTGTATGGTAGGAACGGCGGAAGTGGAGATGCGACAAATCTTGACAAGTGGTAGAATGTGAGAAGGTAGGACGGAGAGATGAGGGCGGTGGCGGTGGCGGTGGAAGGAGTGATGGGGCTGAGACAGCATTGAAGATCAAGGAGGCAGAAGGGATTACGGTAGAACAGAGAACAGGAAAAAAAGAATGAGAAAATGAGAGTTAGGATTAAGGGCAAAATGGTAAAAAGGATAATTTTAAACATAAATGATACCTTAGGGACCATTTTGACAAAGAAAAAATGTTAGGGATCAATTTGATTTTGACTCAAAACTTTAGGGACTAAAAGAGCAATTATCCCTTTTATTTTCATTAGTAGTGTAATGTGTTTTGAACAAGATGATATGAATGAGAGTGTTATGTGCAAAGAATGGTTCTATGCAAAGAGAAGAGAGTGACAATGTGTAACAATGGGAGATAGTGATTTGAATCTGTTATATGAGGAATTGAAAGTTTTTTTTTTATCATGTCCTCTCCAATACAACGTCGTAAATAACATTCATTTTCACTAACATTAAAATAATAACGTTTAAGTATATGATGAAATGTTAATTAACATTTCAACTCAGCAAATTTTGAAACTGTTAATGAAAAAAATAAACAAATGAATTAACATGATCAACTTTTAAACTTTTAGGGACCATTTTGGAGACCACACGACTTCCGGGGACCATTTTAACAACTTACTCGTTAAGGAATTGATGGATGTGTAGTTGTTTAGTTGACGCCACTATAGCTTTTTTTTATGTCTTGGATTGGACAACCCTCAATCCTAGGTTTCACAACACATGCACACACCCTTCCTCATCACATGTTCCTTTTTTCCATCCACGCTATTACTAGGTTTTGAATCCAGGTATAGCATTTTGAGAGGCCATGGGATCCTTTATTAGGCTATTGCCTCAGCTACACGCAGCTATAGATTAAAGTGCGGTAAGTTTGTAAATGTTGCCGAGGAATATTGTTGGAATTATGAGTCTTTTTTTTGTCCAAACCACAACCCAAGAGTTGAACCAAACCAAACCCGGCCCCATCCCACCTGATCCTAAAGCCATCATACATCATCTCCCATAATTTCCCCAGGTTCTGGGATAAGAAAACAGTCTTTTTCTAACCTAGCCCCAAAAAATTACATATTGATGCTAAGATCTCTACCAACATTATATTAATTTCAACTATCCATCGATCTATGTTCATCACAATGTCGATATCCCTTGATTTTAATGATACAATGGCTTGAAGATCTGCCGAAATCCATGAATCATCGTTGGCGATTAGATCCATCTAGCAGCTCTCTTCAAACCAAATCTCTCAATTGAATCAGAGGATCGAATGTACAATTTGATGGGAGGCTGTTCGTGGTTGCCAAATTTGCAATGAAGTCTGTAACTTGGTTCTTTCTCTGGGGATCCACAGCTAAGAAACTCCTCTATGAGCTTAAAGATGTCTTTCAAGATCGAAATGTACTTCTTTAATGGAGACTTTGGATTTTGCTGCCTGCACCAAAAAGGAGTTATATCATTCTATTATATTTTATTTATATTTAAGTTTCTCCTATCCCTACTATTAACGCTGATCAAATATCACGCTTTTTATTTGTTAAATTTAAAATATTGTATTTTAAAATTATATTTATTTAAAAATTTTGTAATTTAAACATTTAAATAGTTAAATTTTTCTAAAATGAAAAATCAATAAATAAAAATTTTGTTTAATTATTTAAGCCTTTTTATTATATATTTGCTGTGTCTCAATGTTTTTTTATACTAGTCATTGGGTTTATATATGCACAATGCGAGATTCGAACCCCAAACACTTGGTTAAGTGGGCTAGTGAGCTAACCACTTTAACAACCTAGTTGAATGCAATTTTATTTTATTTTCCCATTTTCTTATTTAAGAAAAAAAATTTTTTTTGTTTACCACGGTATCTCCCAACCCAACGGGTCGAAAACTAATCCTACGCGGATCAGAGCTCCATTTAAGGGTTTGTCGCTGGCGACTCGGTTATTGCATGCACAAAACGAGATTCGAACCTCCGACACTTGGTTAAACGGACTAGTGAGCTAATCACTACACCAATTCAAAATTTAATTCTTCTATTTTTTAAAAAAAATAAATGGGCCTCAAAATGGGCTGTCCGGTTAGCAAGGCCTGGGCTAGATCATAAATTCATAAGTTTTCTAGTCCAAAAAAAATTTCATAGCTTTTAATGTAAAAAAAAAATAACCATAACTTTTCACTTCTTACTTTCTTACCCGACGTTGCAAAAGTGCAAACTGCAAAGTAACATTCCTCTCCAACCAGGTAATTTTCTTCCTCCCAATTTGTTCTTTTTCTTCGTTTTGGTTACTCTGTTTGATTCTTCTTCTTCTTCTCATTCACGTTGTCGATTCATGATTTATTTGTCTGTTGTTTTGATTTGCCGTGTTTAATTTAGCTTTCGAAGGTTTTAGCATCTAATCTAAACCTAGAACACAATATAGCGCTTTGGTAGATTAAGATTAGATTCGCAGCTTTATATACAAATTATCCATTCATCTGTTTTGTGTTTTTAGAAACCTTAGAAGAATTGGAATTCTAAGGTGGCATGGAACCATTACAATCGATTCCATACAACCTGAGGTCTCGCGGCCGTGTAATCGGCAACTGCCTTTTGAGGTTGCGCCAAGGAGTTCCAGTCAATAATAGCTCCGCAAAACATCATCACCGGTCACAGTTGCTACTTTTTACAAGCTTCATTCTTTCTCTTATAATTATTATTTGTTTACTTAATTATGATTCGTGGCAAATTAGTAATCACAAATCAATTTTGCTTGCAATCTAAGTCAAAAGCCTCGTAAGCCCTCGGTTAATAAAGAGTGAGTAAACATGAATCCCCTTTTTCCCCTCAAGTATGATTTGATGTATATATATATATTACAAGTATCTAACAACAGCTTCTTGAGCCGACTCGTGTCCCAGACAAGTTCACAAGGGACTTGACACGTGTCCCAGTAAATTTGAAAACATTTCTTTATCCATTGTGTAAAGATTCCTGAACACATCTCTCACAAAAAGCAATTTAAAGTGTTTTTTGAAACAATGTGCAGAAGCAAAACGCATGCAGCATCCCTTTATATTCTGATCTCAATGGTTGTAAATAACTTGAAAATATCTCAATGGTTGTAAACACATATGCAGCAATCCCAAACCCTTCATTCACAAGGATTGCCAACTCAGAACCTGGTAAAAAAATAAAATATATTAACATATAATAAAATATTATAAATTTTGAAATTCAAATTTCAAATGATGTCCATGATTCAGGAGTGTGGAGTGAGTGAATGGAGGCTAGGGTTTCTGACTCCTGACTCCATTCACTCCACTGGAAACTTGTTAGCCTCCATTCACTCACTCCACACTCTTGACTCCATTACACACTAACAAACATCTCCAACTTCAAGCCCACCAACCCTAACCAAATTGTCATCTCTGCGCCGCCTCCTCCATCCTCTACCAGTCTCTGCGCCGACGCCGCCACACCCACTGGTCATACCCAGCTCGTCTCCGTCACTGATTCGTCGCCCCCTTCGTCCCTTGTCACAGATCAACAGTCTACTCACCGTCGCCTCATCGTCCTTGCTCGCCGTGTTCCAGCCGTCTCTACTCGCTGGTCTCCTAGTCGCCACTGCTCGCTGCCGCTGCGTCGCCGCAAGTCACCGTCGACTCTGCTATCTGGCCTCCTTGTCACCTCTACTTGCAGTGTTTTCTTCTTCATCTTCAGTTCATCAATTTCGCTGTCCCTCACTGCCTCTGTTCTGGACCTTTTGGTAAGTGGTTTAGGACTTTAGGTTGTTTATTCATATTTCATTTTATTGCTAATTAGATTAGATAAATTTAGAAAAAAAGTAACAGTAATTTAATTAGATAAATTTAGAGAGAATAAAAAAATCCTCTGTTCTTCAGTTCTTATGTTGCATTTTGAACCCTAGTCAAGTGGTGGTCCTAAACTTTATCTTAATGTTTTATCACATATTGAAATCACCATCTGCAAGGAGACTCTGATCCTTTCCTCAACCTTCCAAAGGGCATGTAAGACCCTGGGATGGAGAGCAAGCTTCTTCTTCCCCTTTAGTCTCTGGATAACAACAGCTGCATCAATCTCTACCGTTACTCTTCCACACCCCACGGTCCAAGCAATTTCCAGTCCCTTCGCCACTCTTGCTCCAAGCAAAGACTGAAGACAGAATCCCTCCAATCCAGTGACCATCTCATCAAGCCGCCACAACCCCCATTTCGCGAGCTCCCTTGAACAGAGCTGTCAAAGTGTTCCCACTGAATGTTCCTCTCATTGAATCTTCTTCCATGCCCCGCCTGGTAATTCTTCTCCCTTGCTTTTTCTTTCATTGAACTTTGCTGTTGCTGCAACTACATATATTATGAATGAGATTTAAACTTTTGAGAATTGTATTCAAAATACATGCAGTGTTAGTGAAGCTTGAAATGAGTTTTATCTATTTTTGGGAGAGAGTTAGAATGTGATAAAGTGAGATATTTTAACAATTTTTTTTACTCAATTTCAATGATTAGAACACATGTTAGCCAGAAGATATAATCTGAAAAAGAATCATGAAAACTTTATTTACCACTGGAATTGAACAAAAAAATTGAATTAGTGAAATGGATTAAAACTGCTATTTGTGTATATGAGAAATTGTTTCTTGTTTCCTTTATCTCTGTTAGCTATATAGTAACAACAAAATGAATAAAAACTTGCTATTTGTTGTGTAAGGATAAATAGAATGAATTCAATAGAGATTGTAACAAAATTTTAACAAAATTTAATTCATTTTCTCACCTTCAATGAGCATGGAAACTGTTGCCTCCTTTATTTAAGCATGAAATTTTTCTCCTAATTTCTGGAACCTGGCATTTAAAAAGAAAATTTAATTAGAGAAATAAAGAGTGAAAACAAAAAAATGAGTTCTAATTCAGTTCTATACCTATAATATAGAAGATAGGAGATAAAGAAGATATGAGATAAAGGAAGGAAAAAATCTGAATCATGGACATCATTTGAAATTTGAGTTTCAAAATTTATAATATTTTATTATATGTTAATATATTTTGTTTTTTTACCAGGTTCTGAGTTGGCAATTCTTGTGAATGAAGGGCTTTGGGATTGCTGCATATGTGTTTACAACCATTGAGATGTTATCAAGTTATTTACAACCATTAAGATCAGAATATAAAGGGATGCTGCATGTGTTTTGCTTCTGCACATTGTTTCAAAAATAATTAAAATGAAATATGAATAAACAACCTAAAGTCCATAAAAATTTATTTGGAAAAATGATTAAAATACCTAGATATCTTTATTCAATGTATATTAAATTTCTCAATTGTCAACCTTTTTCAATTCTCCCTGTATGAACCCAATTCTCCCCCAAAAATCCAGCCTAACATTGGTGTGAGAAGGACGTTGGGGTTTTGAATGGTGAGATTTTGGAAAATGAGGTTAATAGTAACGGGGAGTGCAATGTTTATGATTTTGAGGAGTTAAATGAAGGGGAGAGTGTTGTAGACAAAGGGGGAATGTTGATCCTGAGGACATTGTTGGGAAGGTGCCTTTGAGGAAGAAGGCTGTGATTGCAGTAGAGGCAACGAAGAGTAATGGAAATGGACAACTGAATGAACAAATACTAATGGTTACTGAAGTTGTTAGTAGAGCTAATTTAGCAAAGTAGGTATATAATCATTATTGTAATATTAATAGTTTTAAAGTGTTGCTTTCGCATTGCAAGTTTTCAACTATGTGTTTATTGCTTTTGCTAAAAACTGTAGATTGCAAAATGCAATATGAAACCATCACAATGTACTTTATATAATCCATCTATGGGTTTAATACCTCCTAGAATTTTACTCTTCTTGAACTGGTGATTTGCAGAGAAGTAAGCAAACAATAATTACTAGCGGCATCAACAGGCACTGCTGTTCAGCCGCTTTTCTATTATTTTAAAAGAATTAATTTTGGAAATTTTTAAAAATATTGTTCATCTTTTAATTTATTATTTAATTAATATTCATTAATTTAATATTATCATTAATATCATATTATAAAAAATATTTTTTATATTTTATTTATAAAATCTATAAAAATAAATAATGGCAATACCCAACTTTTGGTGTCTAAGTTTTTTTTACTAAATTTATCCTTTGACAATTCATTTTATAAAGCAAAATATTTGAGCAAAAAAGACTTGTTTTATAAAATGAATTGTCAAAGGATAAATTTAGTCAAAAAAACTTGGACACCAAAAGTTGGGTATTACCATTATATATTGTTATAGATGTTATAGATGAATGTTTTATTGTTTCTTACTTGGGATTGAGAGCAGGGCAAGAAAGGGCACTTAGGCAAATTTAAAAGTGTTAAAGATCAAGTCACTTAACGATTGTTCAAAGGACTTTTTGATGGGGTGTCGAGCCTCAATAGTCAAAGTAAGAAGATGTGCCTTCGGATGGTTAAGCTCTCTGGCGTTACCGAGAGCTATAACAAAGAAGGAGATTGATGTGAGTAAGAATAGCCCTAGAGGTCCAAAATTAGGATTATGGAGCCCTAGGTCAAATATGGGGGGAAGGGTTTAGAGAATGCGTACCTTGAGGGGTGTTGCCCCCTGCTTATATAGTGCTAGGTTATGGAGATCCGTATGGGATCTGCTGTGATCATATCATATCTTGCCAGATATGATTTGATTCCTATCTCTGTGGGCCTTATTGCTTATGGCCTTATTCAAGTGGATTGGGCCTTGGGGGCCGGTCCGTAACATTGCCCCCACTCGGGAGGGTGG
>JASCZI010120830.1:246805-272765 GCA_036250425.1 Stylosanthes scabra
TCAATCCAAATTAAAAAACGGAATAATAGTCATGAAGATATTAAGGCATAGAAATTATTGTTTTCAGGACGCACGAATGATAACATTATGCAGATTTGGGTATTATCATTTATTATAATTAAATAAAATTTAGAGTAAAAAACAAAGAAGGAAACACTGTATATTTGTATTAATTCACTATATTTTTTCTTTTCACGGAAGAGATTGTTTTACGATTCATTAGAAGACTTTCTTATTTAAGATGAATTGAATTATTATTATTACATTAATGCTATGTCAATTGAATCAATTAATATATTATTACACTAATTTGATGATTGAATTATTATTATTATTATTACATAATGATATGTTAATTGAATCAATGCAAAATTACCTCTTAAAAAATAATATATTTATTGCTATTAATATATTTTTCAATTGTAATTTATTACCTAAATCATTTCTATTAATTAAATCAATATATTCAATATTAAATTAAAAAATTAAATTTTGAACTAGTATCGCCTCAAGAAGGACCGATATTGGTATTAACCTAGTACCGCCCCCAAAAGGAACGGTACTGGTGTATTTTATTTTTTAAAAAATTGAACCAGTACCGGTCCGGACCGGTACTGCTAATAGATTTTATTTTGATAAATATCCCCAGAAATGTGTATTTTGGTAAAAAACGAAATTTTTTTATTTATTTAAATTTTTTTTTCCTGAATCTAGGGTTTTTTTTTTTTTTTTTTTAACAAAGCTGAATCTAGGCTTAATTGTGGGATTGTTTTTAGGGATTGTTGTTGTTGTTTATGTAACTGGTTTAAGTAGGTAGGGTTTGATGAAAATTAGAGTCAGGAGATGTGATTTAGGAAGAAAGGAAGATGAATGGAATAACATAAAGCTGATTGGCATTAGCCGAAAACGAACACATTAACTAAAATGTAAATTACATATATTAAGATAAGATTAACATAGTTCTGCAACATTCAAGAGTTTTAAAAAGGAGAATAAAAAACAGTGTTCATAATGCCTAGTATAGATTAGTGTTCATAAAAAACCTCAATTATTAATGTCTTCCATACAAATTAGTTAGCATGTTCTCCCAAAATGAATTTCCTATGAACTATCAAGACTACTGCTACTTGTGTAGCCTAGAAGTGTGCATGAACTTGAATATCCTTTGATGGAAACACTTGCTGCAGCCATTGTCTCGATAGATGGTCCTCCATTGTCCTGGGTTATTTAAAATGCAACTTGAGAAGGGCTTTGAGGTTTTGATGGAGGTGGACTTTCCTGGCTACTTGCCTCCGAATAGGTTGTTTGGCCTTGAATCTCTTGAGATTTTGCATTGGTATTCACTTGGCCTGGGGGCCTAAATGGAACTTTTGCATTTCAAGTTGCAAGTTGAGGCACACCTTGGGATGGATGTGGTTGATTTGCCTACAAGATCAGAACAGCAAAGTCACATAACAATTAGTTCCATCAATGTGAAAATGTGAAGTGTGTATAATCCTCAATTACTCAACAGGGACCTTTTAATAATAGGCGAATTAGACCTTAAGCTTTTTTAAAATTGACAAATACAACTCTGATTTTTTTTTAAAAATTGACAATTATTAAAACCCTGAGCTTATTATCGGATGACATATTAACCACTTGAAACAAAGAGTGTGCTTTATCTCTGGTTAAGTCTAGGGTGCTGATGACATATGAACTTCAACCTGTGATGTGCTATTGGTTGTTGCTCCCTTCTTCGATCTTCTTGTTTTAGGCTTCCAATTAGGGTCTGATGGTGCACCTTTGTCTTTTGGCGCCACTCCATCTCCATCGTCCCCAACCTTTGCTTCGAAGACACCCTAAGTTGACAATAACCTCTTTGATCTCCCACTGTCGATACTTCGTCTGAACCTGAAGAAACTCCTTCGCTTTCTATAGAAGATTAATGTCTCGGATTTTGATTACGTTGGATAAATGAGATCCTAAATTCGAAGGGTTAATATAAAAGAGGGCTATGCATAAAATGATTTCATTCCATTACGGTAATAGTGTGTACAGCGTTACAGCTGCCTCGGCTTCGTTGACATCGACATTAGCAACTCTTATAAGTGAGTCAGCCAAAGGGAGAGACATTGGTGTACAATTTTCTTGAAGGTTGGGGTTACGTGTATGTATTTTAGCAAAATGGGGCACAATTTTATTTGTCCAATTTTTTAAAGATTTGACTCACGAGCATATTTGTCCTTTAAAAAAAAAAAAGTTAAAGGCATATGAATCTTCATATCGTCTCTTCTAGCCTTTCTGCCAGATTAACGAAAGTGATGTGTCATACTCTTTAAAAAAAATTAATAATTCTTATTCACTATTAATAATTTATTCATTTATTTAACCTTTTATTGTTGTTTCTAAAATTTACTAAAAATCTCATTTCAATTATTTATAATTAATACATTCATTTGAGATAACCATTAAATTTATTATAATTCTAGATTTCTAGATAATCTTCTATATATTAAATTAATTAATATTAAATATTATTTATAACCGCTAATTCAATTACTTTCTACTTTTATTCTTATTTATTGTGATGCAAATTTTTTGAGAAAATCTTGGAGCCAACATTAGGAAATTTATAGAGAGTCAATATCAATTTTTCTCTTTTTTTTCTTTCCTCTTTTACCATTAATTATTTCTCCAATTACACTCATGGACTCCCTATAAACTCCCTAACATTGGCTCCCTAGCATTACTCAAATTCTTTTTATAATAAATAAATTTATTCATGCTAATGCTAATATTCTATATAGTAATAATAAATGTTTATAATAACAAAAATATTATCAACTATCAATTAAAGAATATGTGCGTCAACATCTCTCTATTATATTATTAGTACAATACAACCATACTTATAAATTACAAAATATGTATTTTTTTTAATATAAATTATATATGATGAAGGGTATTTTAAGAAGAAAAATTGTGCACTGAATTTCTCATATACTTCCATTATATATAGTAAAAGTATATATAAAAATAATACTAATGTAATAAATTGTATTTATTCTTAATATCTTATCATTAATGATGAACTATATAAAAATTTTAAATTTTGATAATTTTTTAACAAATTAATTATATGTTTATTATTAGTGTAAAAATTTTATTTATTTTAAATATGTTATCATTAATCATAAAATATATAAAAAATTAAATGAGATATTTCAACACCAAGTTAAAATATTTCATATTATATTCTGAGTTAACCAAATAATTGTGTTTAATTGTCTCTATATTTATAATATTTTTTTTTTCGATCATTGAACACTCACCAAAAATCCAAAGAGGAGGTGAGAGGATCCAAAACGGATCAAGGGTTCAAAATCTAAACAATTAACAAAAAGAATCCAAAATAGAAAATACACCACAATAGAATATCACCTAACAAAGTATTGCATAATTATGTTCTAGTAGTTGTACTTTGCATCAATAGTCATAGCTCCTCTTTGTTCCTCGGACCTTTCCTTCCACTCCAATAGCCACTCGTTGTGCATTTCCACAGTTCTTCTTGTTGCCTCAACACCTGTTATATTTTTGTTTTTGAAAATCTTCTTCTTCCTTATATTTTACACAACCCAAACAACCGCAAAAAAACAGATATACCAGCTTCTCAACTCTAACCTTCTCAACTCTAACCTGTTCACCTTTTGAGACATCCAGGACTCAAAAGCAATCTTTGGCGATTCCAGGCCAAGACCAGCTAACACCCCACCATTGTAGGACATCAAACTACATTTTATAATAGGAATATCGAAAAAAGTTAATCCTTAAAATACCCTCTATAATAGGAATATTGAAAGGGTTGATGTGCAAATTTTTCTCTAAAACCCCTTTTATTATATATAATTTGTGAAAAAAATATTGTGATTTATGATTTAAATTCAAGACCTTTTAGTATAAATTAAACTATTTTATGGCCTCAGCTAATTTAATATTTATTATTTTTATATATATTTAATAAATATTAGAGTAAATCAATGAGAAATTAAATCATCATATATAACTATAGGAAAATTATAGAGAGTCGTTACATTGAGGCTAATGGGAACTAATGAAACCCTAGTCTTCTTTCTCTTTCTCTTCATAAAAACCATATTTCCTCTCTTTTTCTTCCTTCCTTCCTCTCTCCACTGTAGCTTGATCGCACCGCCTCCGTAGCTTCTTCTTCTTTTTCCCGCTCCGCAACGTCACCTTCGCACGTCCACGCCGCAACTTCATCTTCTTCTTTTTTATTGCACA
This sequence comes from Stylosanthes scabra, assembly GCA_036250425.1. NCBI lineage: Eukaryota > Viridiplantae > Streptophyta > Magnoliopsida > Fabales > Fabaceae > Stylosanthes > Stylosanthes scabra. The sequence continues at coordinate 251,087 of JASCZI010120830.1, forward strand.
AGCGCCGCCCTCGCATTTGTGGCTCTGTTTTTCGTGGCCGTTCTTTTTCTTCTTCCTCTTCTTCATTTTGCTAGTCCTCGCCTCTATCTTTTGTGACTGTTCCTTTTCTTCCTCCTCTTCGTGCTCCTCTTCTTCTGTTATTGTTGATGTAGTTGGCGACAACGACAATTGCAGTAGGTGGTGATTTAGAGAATTAGGATTTATGATTTAGATGGTTGCAGTTTTGTTATTGGTGGTGGTGACGACGAAAGAGCGATGCACGATCACGTTTGTAATATGTAAATGATCAGTTTTATTCTATTTAGATGATCATTTTTATTTATTTAGATGATTATTTTTATTTTTTTAGATGATATTTTTTTTAATTTTGAATGGTAACTTTTTTTTTATTGATCTCATTAGTCACCAAAAGTATTGATTGCCTAACGTAGTTCATAATTATAAGATTGTTAAAGGGTACTTCAGTGAAATAGTTAAAAAATAAGTTATTTTAATTAGGGGTGACAAGGCTGGTAGCCCGCCACGCCAAAAAACGGGGCCGGGCGGGGCAAAAATGTGTCGCGGATTTAAAATACTAGTCCGCCCCGTCCTATTACGAGTTGGTGGGCCCGTCGGATTATTAGCCCGCTCAATTTTTTAAAAATAATTAAATACATTAAAAATAATTTAATAAATAATAATTTATTCAAAATTCAAATATAAATAAAAAATAGTCTAATTTTTTAAATATTTTTCCTCAATTATTAATGCTAATAAAATTATTCGTTATAATATATATTATCTAATTATTTTAAAATATGAAAAATAAAAATCTCAATTTAATATTCAAATAATTATATAAAAAATGTATAATATAATATATATAAAAATATAAAATAAATAAAAATTAAAAATTTTTAGAGAAAGTCTTGGAAATCAATATTAGGAAGATAATATGGAGCCAATATAATTTTTCCTTCTTTTCTCTCTCTCCTTTTACCACCCAATATTTCTCTAATTACACTTATTGGCTCTCTATTGTTCCCCTAACGTTGGTTCCCTAGCATTACTCGAATTTTTATTTAGCAGGTTCAAAATTTTAGCCCGACCCGCTTTTTTGGGGGTTTGACGGACCGGCCTCGCAGATATGGTCCATTTTGCCACCCCTAATTTTAATCTTATGGGAAAAATATACATTTTATAAATGAAAATAATATAAATAATGAAAAAGTCATTTAGATATCTCATAAAAGGAAAAGTGTCATTCGGCCTCTCATGAATTTCATATCATTTTTTCCAATACACTATAACCATTATAACGTTCCATGGATTCTATCTTTTGCAATACACAAAAATCATTGAAATCTTCCACGGATTTTGTGTATTTCTTAATATATATTAGGCTGCCACATATTCCATAAATTTATGTTGATGCAAAACGATCATTTTGTGTATAACTCCATCTGACTTAACGTGGTAACTTGCCCGTGATTATACTGTATGCACCAAGTAAGTTTGTTTTTCACCATCGATGAACATTTACAAATGCCATTGTCACATATAGGAAATCTTCGACCACAAACAGGTATAAGGTATTAAATAAAGAGTTATATAAATAAAATAATCATACATGATATAATTAGAACAATTGCAAACAATTCAGTCCTCGAAGAAATATAAATACCCACACACGGAAAAAATGCATTGCCCTTTTTTGACTGCAATGTTCAAAGCTATTTCTCATATATTGACACACACCTCTGCCCTTTTAGCATTCATGTAGGTTCATGAGCCTTCTCTTCCTTGTTTGGAAGAGTATCTTCCAGTTGAGAAACGGACGTTTTTTTTTTATTCATTCATTATAAGGTATCACTTGCATAGTTGCATCCATATTGGAATGACGGCCTAGAATAAGACGGACGTTTTTTCATTCTGCACTGAATAAGACTATAAATTCAGATAGCAATTTCTAAATGAAGTTAATATATATACCCATATATGTTGTGTTTACCTATCATTTGCAATCTTAAGATCTGTTGTGCTAGCTTCCTTTTGTAACAAAATTGAGGAGAATAAAATTTTGTCCTGTAATAGGAAAAAGCATTGTGCTGACACACACATAACAAGTAGAAATGCAACTCAACCTTGGGAACTAATTAGAAGAATATGTTTTAAAAAGAACAGAGTAAAAATTATTGTTTCAAACTAAAATATCAATCATCCAACCCTGCAGACAGGCCTATCTAAAAAAGGTCACAGAACAACTAGAGATAAGTAACAGAGAAATAGTACTCTATTCATCTCTGAATGCTTATCAAACTCAGAGAACAGAAAGTTTCAAAGAGAGATGACAAGTGACAACTATGTATTTATCAGAAATTAGACCAGAGTCAGAAATTGTGTTAAAAATTAAATCCTTCTTGCCAAAAATGGATGAAATCCATTTGCCTCCTCATTCATATTCATTATACTGTCCTGAATTCTCTGTAGGATGTGTTGTAAACCTCCAAGTTCATATTGTAACGTCTTAGATTTTGTTCAGGAGTTAGAATGTTATAGGAACTCCAACCAGAAATCATGAACGTTGATGAAATCAAATGCCAACCTCTTTGTCTGAAATTAAGTGTTGTATCTCCACATCAGTTGCTGATACCGTTTGCTTTATCTTTAGCTGGGTTAAGACTTAAGAGAAGGCTTCAACATAATCTGTTCAGTGAAAGCAAATAAATTTAGATGAAACTTTGTATTTGATTAAATCTACTATTCCATTTTGGTATGGATATTTCTTCTATATGAGCTTGATTATTATTGCTAAGTCCTGCCACATCCACCTTTGCTTCTAGCTGTGAGATGACTCTATCTTTTCTTCGTCATTCAGCCTCATTGTTCTCCAGTCTATTTCTTAGATCATTAATATTTTCTGGAGCAACAAAAACATACAGAGTTCCCATATTATGAAACTTAGATAGGATGGAAACACATCATGCACCTAAATATATCTTTAATAGCATATAACATATTTAAGATATGTATGATTGATAAAGGGGATTTTTTACCTACAAATTCTTTTTCAAATGAAGAGTTCCGGTCCATTTTGTTTCTCAGGCTAGTTACTGATTACAGGATATTATAGAAAAGGGAGGAAAACAAGAGACCAATGAATCTTCAATTTCATTTGAGGGCATGAATATATACAGTTCCTCAGATAAACACACAGAATTCAAATGACTATTAGCTGAAAATCTATTACAAACTTTCTCTTCATCATTTACAAGATTCTACACTCTGTCACACAACTTGGTTGACATATAACACCTTCTATATCGAATCAAATAACAATAAATGAGAGTTTATTTTCTCTGAAAGAACACTGATCATCCTGTCTTTGGTTTCATTGAACGTTTCATTTGAGCAGTATATTCCAGCAGTATATAGTACAAGCCTTCACTGTGGTTGTAATATACAGAAACACCGAAATCATATGGTTCCAACTCACATATGGATTAGATATAAAATCCATAGAATTGTAGCAAAATAACAACAACAACAATAATAATAATAACAATAAAAAATAAATAAATTCGGTTCTCTACATTTATATATAGTTATAAACATCATTTCCCAGTTCTGCTCAAATTCACACATCACATGTTCATCAAATCTACACTACACAATCTCGCACCATGAAACAAAATTGAGATAATCAAAATTCTCTGTTCCAGCTGCTGAATCAGGCAATCAGCACCATCTCTTCTTCTTAAATGAAGACATTCAATGGTAAGTTAAGCATGCCTAGACTGTAGCACGCTATTTAGGGTTCCCTTCAACACTTCGTGCTTGCTTTGAAGCATCGCATTATCATTCTGTAGGTAATCCACCTGCATTAGAAGCAAAAACAAATTTCATTTTCCAGAGAGAAACAACGATCTTAAAGATGCAAATATCAAATTAATTGTGGTTGCAGTTGCACAAAACCATAACCCTAACCCTAACGAACAAGTGGAGAAGAAATAGCACGAAATGGAGGCTTAAATTAAAGGGAGCGGGATTTGGAATACATAGTGGATCAGGAAACGTGTTTGGTGTTGTTGTAGAATGCGGCAGCGCAGAGAATGGATGTGATGAGAGCGAAGAACGCCAAAGCGATCATCAGAGAAACCCCAGCCACAAGGAAATCGAGTAATCCCAAACCAACCATAATCAACCTCGTCATATTCTTCTTTGTTCTTGAATTGGTTCTTGAAGGATGGAGCAAAGAAGGAGCTAGAAATAGGAATGTGAAAGGCAAACGGTGGAATGGATGTGCACGAGAGTGTTGAGAATCGGGAAGTGAGTGAGGTCACAAGTCAGAACACAGAAAACGATAACCGCATCGATTTTTAATTTTCTCGGATTTTCCTTTTCCTCCTTTTGTTTTCCTCTTCTCGTCTCTGCTCTTTTCTTCTATCACATAAATCCGAGAGATAAGGGTCAACTTGCTATTTTCAATTTTTTTTTTTTAAAAAAAAAACTAATTCGCTCATCTTTTTTAAAGAAAAACGTTATTTGTACACGAAAATAGTAAAATTTCAGCCCTAAAAAAAGTCACTGGTATTTTTATATAAATTAGTAAATACGGTTTTATTATTTGAACAAGTAATTTACTAAACCAAGTGGTTAACCAAGTGATTTACAAAAACAACCACCACTCTCACTCTCTCATTAAGAAACACGTATTTACACGCGTTTAGAAACTACTTGTTTCTTTACGCCGCCAAACACCTTCATCTTCTTCCAGATCTGCATCTTCTTCTTCGTCTGTCATGTCTTCTTCTTCTTCTTCTTCTTCTTCTTCTTCCAGATCTGCATCTTCTTTGTCTGCCATGTCTTCTTCTTCTTCTCTGGTTTATGTTGTTGCTGTTGTTGTTGTTGTTGTTGTTGCTGTTTTTGTTGTTGCTGTACAGAAATAGAAATCAAAATTGTGCAGAAATATAAAGCAGCATTGCGCAGAAATATAAAGAAGCATTGCGCAGAAACAGAAACCAATGATGCGCAGAAATATAAAGCACCATTGCGCAGAAACTGAAAGCCATAATGCGCAGAAATCAAACCTTCTTCTTCTTCTTCGCAGAAATATAAAGAAGCATTGCGCAGAAACAGAAACCAATAATGCGCAGAAATATAAAGCAGAGAAACCAATAATGCGCAGAAATAGAAAGCAACATTGCGCAGAAACTGAAAGCCATAATGCGTAGAAAATGGAAAGCAATATTGCGCAGAAACATAAAGCAATAATGTGCAGAAACATAAAGCAACATTGTGCAGAAACAGAAACCAATAATGTGCAGAAACAAATTATTGGAAGTTACGTACTGTTACGGACCAGCCCAACAAGGCCCAATCCATCAAATCAATAACCGACTTACTTGGCTCATAGAACGAGGATCAAGCTAAAAAGGTTAAGGATCATACTAAAAGAGGAAAGATTCGATGAGATCATAAAGAGATCCCATCCGAATCTTAACCACCCGCTACTATATAAGCAGGGGGCAAAACCCCCTCAAGGTACGCATTCTAACCCTAATCTCCCATATTAGCTCTAGAATACTCATAATCCTAATTCTGGGAATTCTAGTGCTATTCTCTCTCATCAACCACCTTCTTTGGATCAAGCTCCCGGAATCTTCCGTGCGCTTCCCTCTTGAAGGAACACTTTCTCTCTCTCATTCTCATTATCTACTCACCCTCACGACTTAGGTCCATTAGGATCATTGTTTGGTACTCTCGTGCTTAACATTGGCGTCGTCTGTGGGGAGTAGACTTTAGAATCGAGAATAAAGAGACGAAAGTCGAACCTCCAAAGCTGAAGATGGTGGACATTCAACTCAACAACGAAGGTGCTGACGACAGCGTCCCCCAAGTTACTCCGGAGAAGGGAATAACTCCCAATAACCAGAGTATCCAGCAGATGGAAACTGCCCTGAGAGAGCTCCTCGAGAGACAAACTCGAGAAGCAGAAATTGCCACTGAAGCAATGAAAAGGGCAGAAGCAATGGCGGCCAAGCAGCAAGCTTTGTTGGAGGAGGCCGAGAGGCGTGACCAAGAGCTGAATGAAAAGCTTCGTAATAAGCTCACATACTCGGACGATGACGAAGTGGTGGTTGACTCGCGCTCCCGAACGTGGAAGCCATCGGCCGTGGTCGGAAGTCCACCGGTCAGAGAGAACAACAAACATCCCTTCTCACTCGCATCCTCTCGGAAGAACTCCCTAAGAAGTTCAAATATCCGACGGATATGGAACCATATGATGGAAGCAGTGATCCTAAGCATCATCTAGATGCCTTTGACAATAGGATGGTACTCATGAACGCTTCGGATGCTATGAAGTGTAAAGCCTTTTCCGTGACCTTTAAAAAGGACGCGCTGACTTGGTTCAACTCTCTAGCACCCGGAAGCATCAAGAGCTTCTCCGACCTGTCTGGAGGGTTTCTGAAAAACTTCACCACTCGGAGAAGGCTCCCAAAGACCTGCCTCAACCTCTACTCAATCGTGCAGAAGTCGGAAGAATCCCTGCGAGACTACTTGGATTGCTTTAACTCTGAATGCACTTAGATTGAAGGGCTCAAATGTCAAGCGACCCTTATGGCGTTGGTCAAAGGCCTAAGAGAGGACACCCTGTTCCTTAAAAGCCTTACCAAGAGGCCGCCCAAGACCATGGAGGAGATCCGAGGAAGGTCTCATGATTACTTGCAGCAGGAAGAAGGGCAAACGGCAGTAAAAACTGACCGTGAAAAGAAAGAGACCAGTCGGAAGGATCTGTCGCGAGATGACCATAATCGGCGGGAGCAGCGATCCGCCAGATCCTATTATAATCCACTGAACGTCTCCCTGACAACCTTCTTTCATGAGGTATCACAGGTAGAAAGGGTACCAGCCCCACGAGCAGTCAAGAATAACAACAGAGGTGACCGGAACGCTTACTGTAAGTACCATAAGCAAAACGGTCATGACACAGAAGACTGCCGTGACCTCCTTGAATTCGTCGAAAAAGGTCTAAAGAAGGGAAAATTCCGTGAATACATCGGAAGAAGCAGCGACCGAAGAGATGACAGACGGACAAGGCAGAGGGCGGAGAGCCCGGAAAAGTCAGCGGAGGGAAGGAATGATCGCAAGGACGGTGTGATCCGAAGGGAGATCAAGATGATTTCAGGAGGGCTTCCGGATGAAGGTAATCCCCCATCCCGGAGGGCCGCAAAAAGAAGTAGACAATCGTGCCTCGCCGTGGAAATCATGCCTAGAACATTGCATGGTAAACCACCCCCTGAAATCATGCTTTGACGCACTCGGACTTACTGAAAAGGACCTGGAAAGTCACTCCGACGAATTAGTTGGCTTTTTTGGCGAAAGAGTGACCCCAGATGGCTTCGTCACCCTATGGGCCACCATTGGAGACCCACCTAACAGAAGAAGTACCAAAGTAAGGTGGCTAGTCGTCAACCATAATTCCGCCTACAATGCGATTATGGGAAGACCGACCCTTAACCGGATCGGAGCAGTTATAGCAACCTCCATCCTGACCATGAAGTTTGTCACAGACGAAGGAAAGGTCGGCGTACTGCGCGGAGACAAACAAGAAGCAGAAAAATGCCATAACGCCACCTTACACATCTCAAAAGAACAACTTCTGAAGCTAGAAAAGCCAGCAGAAGCAATCGAATGTCTCCTTGTAGATCTCGAACCACCAGTCAAGAAGATCCATGAAAGACCAAAGTCAGAAGGAGACCTCCAGCCAATCCAGATTAGAAAAAACACGGAGCAGACAACAATATTGCAAAGAACTTGCCGGAGGAATTAAAGAGTAAGCTAATACAGTTCCTCAAGATGAACTCCGACCTCTTCTCGTGGACCGCGGCAGACATGCCCGGAATAGATCCCAATTTCTCCAGCCACACACTGTCTATAATCCACGGAAGCAAGCCAGTCGCACAAAAACTGCGGCGCATGAGCCCGGAAAAAGTGGTTGAAACAAAGAAGCAAGTTCAAAGCCTCCTTGAAGCTGGATTCATCCAAGAAATTAAGTACCCCACCTGGCTCAGCAATGTAGTCATGGTACCTAAAAACAATGGGAAGTGGCGTATGTGCGTAGACTACACAAGCCTTAATAAGGCATGTCCCAAAGACCCGTACCCACTCCCAAGCATTGATGGCCTAGTAGACAAAGCTTCCGGTTACAGGTTCCTCTCATTCATGGACGCTTACTCCGGGTACAATCAGATCCCAATGTATCCCGGAGATGCAGAAAAGACAGCATTCATCACTCCCATCGGCAGCTTTTATTACAAGGTGATGCCGTTCGGGCTGAAGAATGCCGGATCTACATACCAAAGACTCATGGATAAGGTATTCAAAGAATTACCCGGCGGCATCCTGGAAGTCTATGTAGATGACATGCTAGTTAAGGCAAAGGCAGGGGAAGAACTGATCCCCAATCTGGAGAAAGTCTTCGGCAAGCTGAGGGAGCATCAAATGCGCTTGAATCCAGCGAAATGTGCCTTTGCGGTTGAAGCCGGAAAATATATATTTTATATTTTAATATAAATTTTATACAGCAATGCTACCTGTACATACAAACACATCAAACAAACAAACCTCCCCTTCTCATCCAAGGCGCGTGTTCTGCGCACACACCCACAACACCCACGCATGCCCCCACAATTCACGCACACACCCACAACTCACCCATAGCACAACTTCTTCTTCTTCTTTATCGCCTCCGCCTCCATCTCCGCCCTGCCTCCACCTCCGCCTCCGCCTTTGCCTCCATTTCGTACTCAGCTTTCACTTCGTACTCTGCTTTCGCCTCCACCTTCTACTATGCCTCTTCCTCTGTTATGTGATAGTGGTTGTGGTTTGTGTTGTTTTTGTTGTCATTCTTACATGGTGGTTGTCATCTTCTTCTTCTCCTTCCTCCTCTTCCTCTTAACCACTACGCTAAACCAATTTAAGCAGAATTTTAAATCAATTTGAGCAGAATTTTCATATGTAGATGAGAAAAATTTTAAACCAATTTGAGCAGAATTTTCATATCTAGATGAACAGAATGTTAAACTAATTTGAGCAGAATTTCAAACCAATTTGAGCAGAATTTTCATATCTAGATTAACAGAACGTTAAACCAATTTGAGAAGAATTTTAAACCAATTTGAGCAGAATTTTCATATCTACATGAAAAGAACGTTAAACCAATTTGAGCAAAATTTTAAACCAATTTGAGCAAAATTTTCATATCTAGATGAACAGAACGTTAAACCAATTTGAGCAGAATTTTCATATCTAGATGAACAGAATGTTAAACCAATTTGAGTAGAATTATAAATCAATTTGAGCAGAATTTTCATATGTAGATGAACAGAACGTTAAATCAATTTGAGCAGAATTTTTAAACTTAATAATAATAAAACAAATAAACCAATTCAAAAACAACAACAACAGCAACCACAACTACCATCATGTAACAGAGGAAGGAGAACAAGTAAAAGAAGAAGAACAAAAACAACCACATAATAAAGGAAAGAGAAGAACAACAACGTAACATAAAAGGAGAAGGAGGAGAGGGAAAAAGAAGAGAAAGAGGTGGAGTACGAAGTGAAGACGGAAGTGGAGTAGGAAATGGTGGCAAAGGCGGAGGCAGGGCGGAGATGGAGGCGAAGGTGGAGAAGAAGAAGAAAAGTGGAAAAGGAAGAAGTAGAAGAAAGTAGAAGAAAGAAGAAGAAGGAAGAAGAAAAGAGGAAGAGGAAAAGGAAGAAGAATGAGGAAGAAGAAGAAAAAGAGGAAGAAGAAGAAAACGGAAGAAAGAAGAAGAAAGAGAAGAAGGGCGTTTCACGAGATGGAATATTTTTTTGGAGCGCGTGAGTGAGTATGTGTGTTTAGAATGTGTTTGAGTGTTTTATGTGTTCATGTATATTAATTGAATTTTATATTAGTATTTAATCTTTTTATATATATAGCATAACACATTTTAAAAATGTTGAATTGATAAAATATCAGTTAAGTAACCCCTGCTTTTTAATAGTAAACATGATATTGGATACATGTTATTTTTTTTTTACTAAAAAGATGAGACATATTTAAATGTCATTGAATTTCATTTTTGTGTTCTTCTTTTTTTAAGTGGCAGTGACAGCCTAAAATATGAATCTAAATGTGATAAAACTTTCATTTTTTTTTATAAATAATGAGAAATAGAAAAATGTCATATTGTTATTATATTAGTTTTTAGTATATGAAATATAAGAATAACGAATAAGAAAATTAAAATATGTGATTTGAAAATATTACTGCGTAAATATTCTAAGCAATTCATCATGCATCAGTTTATTCATCTCATTTCTTAAGTCTTGAAAAACTGTTACATTAATTGATCATAAAAGTATTTTTAATACATGTATTTTCGGATAATAATAATTAAGAATCTAATTCTGATATATCATTAGTGAAGTTTTTTTTTTAAAAGAAATTATTTAGTTATATTTATGATTTTGTATAAATATTCACATAATTTAAAAATAATAATTTTTATGATAATATATCATTTTTGGATTTCTTTTACACTAATTCATTAAAATTAATATTTTTTAGATAACACAAGAGATAGTATATTAACATGAACTAACATACATATCAATTTACATTTTTTATTCATTATATCTATAAAAAAATAAAAAAAAAATTGAATTAGATAAATGTAAATAGAAAGGACAACAAAACCCATATTTGGTCGAGTGGGTAGCCATAGCTCGGTGTGGGTGGTTTAATTGGGCTGGATTATTTTTAGCAAAGTGAGGCGGATTCCAGTTTTGGATGTATGATCATCATAGGAATCAATATTATATATCCCCACTTCTCCATCCCCGCTTTTAATAAAAAAAAAGTAATAGTTTCTATGCACAACAAGTGTCATGATTTTGTACAATCCATATACTAGACAACCACACATTAGATACATGCTAGGAGGTGGAATGTTTTGGTACAAAGTTAAAAGAAAGTAGAAGCAAGCACTTTGAATTTGAAAAGAAATTGGAGGAATTTGAATTAAACTCTCTCTTATTCTCATATTTTTCGGTATATGAATAAATCAATCTAAAAAAAAAAAAGAGAATACTGCTAGAGAGAAGAAGAGAGACCTAGAGGCTTGGGGCTCTCGGAGAAAGAAATGAGGATAGCCCACGAAGCTGTTGATGGGGAAGAAGAAAAACAAGGCAACAATGGTGGGGGAGGATGATGTTGTTGTATGTTGTCGTTATCGATGAAGAATGTTCTTCCCGTTGCCGTCGAGCTCAAAGCATGTCGCCGCTGAGTTGTTTACCCTGCTTTTGCTTCATTACGTCTCCACTTTCCTTCTCCTTCACTCCATTCTCTTTTAGACTTATTTAGATCAAGTCTATTTAACTCATTTTTTATTGTTTTAATTACAGAAAAGATGCAAGGTTTGGGGTTGGCTATTTCCGGATGAGGTTAAGTGTTTATTGTTGTATCTGTTAGATATGATGAACATGTTATTAACATGAGGTTTAATCACTAATTATTATTCAATTGTGTTGGGCTGTGATAAGTAATTTTATTGAATCAAAACTTTGTAACATCACTGTTTGTTTTTTATCATTTTTAATTTGAGGGTGGAGGAGTTTTTCAATGATTGTTGGTAGGATTAGACTCAAATTTTAAAGCGTGAAGAAACTTTTGATAAGAGAATGCTTTGTTTATTAAAAAAGAATTACTCACGATTTGGATTTTGAAACTGTATTTTGATAAACTATTTGTGGCCTATTTATGATTCGCTCTTAAAGGAAGAAGTTATCTTCTAATTAACTTAGTTTTCAATATGTAACGGTGAGAGTAATTTGTTGATGATTGTTGTATTTTTTTCAGACCATAGAAACACTTCATTTACATACTGATAAGTTATTGGATGCTTGAACTCTAGCTCTAAACTATTTATTTATTTTAAAATACTTTGCATGAGAATTGGTGAATTTGTAATTATTGTTGGTGTTTTTGAGTGTTTTTATTTGAAGGAGTGGCAGATAGATAAGACTTAGAAGCTATGTGGTGAATATAATGCGGAGCTGCAGATATCGATTATACAAGGGTATATGTTGGATAGGAATAACAAGTTAATTTGGATGTTAGCAGATGTAATAATCACAATTGAAAGTGTCAATGTAGCGGTGGATAATTACTGCGGGTGCTCCAATTCTTATTGAGGTAAGATAGTGAAGCCACATAGATCTAGCGGTGATAACTTCGAAACCAATATCAGTAAAATGGGTGAGGGGGAACGGAACAAAGATTCGAAAATGAATTTCACAAGGGATAAATTCATCTACATATTCAATTAACATCAATCAATAAAGTTCCTAATGGCGAGCTTGAAGGAATTCCAGAGCTTAGAAGATTGGAGAGGATATGTCAAAACTAAATTTGGAGATTCTGAACAGTACTAAATTGAACTATATATGGGAAATAGTTGTAGTTTTCGTCCAAAAAGGTGCGGAGGAACATTGTAATAATGCTAAGGAGAACGAAATATTATAGTGGGGCTAATGCAATAACTCTTTTCTGGTATGAAAAACTAATTAATTATTTGGAATCCTGACATTAGATGGAATATAGTAGTTATACTAATATACTTGACATAAAGTGGTAGAGAGTGAAACCTGTCATGAATAATATCAATTATATCGGTATGACTACTATAGAAACAAGAACGTTAAAACTTAGAGAGAAATATCAACAAAGTCCTACCATCGATGAGGCGTGGAAATCGACCAGCAAGAACTAATTTCCACACAGTTTACAACATTTATGATCTGTTTCCATGTTATAGGACCCATGTGTTCTATATCTCATTGGTGGAGTTATGCCTTGAATCGGTCAAGGAAGGAGTTGTATGTTCTTGACTCAATATCACAGAAGAAAGATGAAAGACAGAAAAAAAATTGGACAAATCAATGGTAAAGACAATTTGGTTTTCAAAACAAATTTCATTCCATACTTATAATTATTAAAATTATTGAAGCATATATTCTAATTGAAATACTTATTACTATTGAATGTGTCCCTTGTTTTGTGGTGCAGGCATTGAGGATGAATGATTTATTAAGTGTGTTGGAACCAAATCATGTTGGCACAGCAGATGACTTCCAATACCATACACGGATATACCACGTCGGGAGAATGAGTTAGCATGTTTATGAAGATATACTCTTATTTTTATATGATTGATTTTTGGATCTCAATTTCTAGGAAATAAGTGTGACCTCTTTTGCAGTAATGATTGTGGGGTCATTACTTACAAATTCTTAGTATTATGGAGTCCCAATGCCAATTTGCTAATTTAATGAGGTAGTAAATGCATTTTCATGTTAGATATACTTGAATTGACAATTGTTGTGGTTGATATTTAGACTATTGTGTATTAAATGTATTTGTAATTTCATCATTAAATTGAATTTGGTTTTGTTAGGCTTGCTTAGAGCAGCGATCACGGCTTATTTCGGCTGTGACACCAAGCAAGCTCGATACCTTTGCAAACTTTTACTTCACATGCTAGTTCTTATTTTTGTGTTCGCAAGCTGCATTCTTTACGAGGTTTGCTTTCCCTAGCACCAATTTGAAGCCAAATACAAGTCTATTTGGGGCGATACTAGATATTGAGAATGTGCAAGATTACAATTCAAACTTTTTAATTCACAACCAGTTGATGGAAGAAAAGATTTATGTCCTAAGCTAGTTGTGATTTATGAATGCATTTGTTTTTAGTGTAACATTGCTTTTATTAGTACAAAAAATGTTATTAATGTCAATGATACACAATTGCATGGCTTGATGTACCTATGTATTTAGTTGCTCATGACATTCGTTTGGTCCTAAAGACCTGGAAGAGTCCAATAAAGAATTAGCTAGTTAGTTGGTTTGTTGTGACCAGTTTCTTAGCTTGATATGTTTCTCTTTAACATTTTATTTAATGAGATAACAAAAAATGATGTTGTTCATGTTGTATGTTATTGGAAGGCCGGCAATGGACAAATTCCAACGATCACATATCCAATGGAAGAGTGTGGTATGTTCAAAAGAATGATTTCGATGCAGATGATACCTACCAAATTAAGCATGTGTGATGTTGACAACTTTGTATGAATCTATAACTTTATGTATTTATAATTGAAGTTTATTTTGTTCCTTCTTTTTATGCTTTATGCAATCCTTTTAATTGTTTTGTTGACATGATGATGTAGCTGATGGATTTCTTGTTCATCTTCCCAACACTGAAGGGAATGAGGAGCAGATGAAAAATTGTTATTGCATCATCCCACACTTCATTGTATATTCTTTAAGGACATTAATTAATAATTATTGTAAAGATTGGCATCTAAATTTATGGATCACATTAACGTATTGGAAGCTGATGATGGAGTGAACGATTTGGTTTTTAAGAAGAAGTTTGGTGGTAAGAATAACATCATGGGTCAAACTTTTGGTACTAATATACTATATGCCATTTTTTATATTAATGAGTACTGAGTTAATCAAACTTTGTGTGATGATCTTTTTTTCAGGTTTTTGAACCCATATGTCTTAGTTCTCATTGGTGGTGTTATTCCTTGGATCAATCAAGGAATGAATTGTATATTCTTGACTCAATGCCACAGAAGAAATATGAAAGACAAAGAAAAAATTAAACAAATTAATGGTAAGGATAATTTGATTTTCAAAATGAATTTCAATTTATACTTATAATTATTATAATTATTGAAAGATACTTCTCATTGAAATACTTATAACTATTGAATGTGTCCCTGGTTTGATGATGCAAAAATCAAGGATAAATGATTAATTTATTAAGTGTGTTGGAGCCCAATCATATTGGCACGGTAAATAGACTCCTAATACGGTACCCTGATATACCACAACAAGAAAATGAGTGAGCATATTTATGAAGATATACATTTACTTTTATATGTTGCATTTTTTGGATCTCAAGTTCAAGTAAATAAGTGCGACCTCCGTTGCAATAATGATTGCGGGGGTCTTTACTTACAAGTGCTTAATATTATGGAGTCTCAATGCCAACTTGCCACAATACACCGAGGTAGCAAATGCATTTTCATTTTAGATATACTTAAATTGACTATTGTTGTGGTTGATATTTAAACTAGTGAGTGTATTAAATGTATTTGTAATTTCATCATTAAATTGAATTTGGTTTTGTTAGGCTTGCTTGGAGTGCCGGTCATGGCTTATTTCGAACATGATACCAAGCAAGCTCGATACCTTTGTAAACTTCTACTTCACACGCTAATCTTTATTTTTGTATTCGCAGGCTGCATTCTTTACGAGGTGTTCTTATAACTCCATTCCTAAAGTGATCATGAAATTGACACAAGAAAAAGAGGATGCGGTGAATAAAATAAGATTCGAGTTTCTTTTTTCAACTGATCATAAAAGGCTTAACCTTATCCATTTGATACACATGGCTGAATATTTCAGTTTCGACAGGATGTGCATTGATGCCAAGACTTGTACCATCCCAGTCAAAGTTGAAGATGTATCTCATGTATTTGTGCTTCTAAAAGAGGGTAAGGTTTTGTCCACATACCATTTTTAACATCTATTTTGACTTCATATGTGATTCTATTTCTGATTGTTAAATGATTGATGAATCTGGATTACTACCACAAGTGAATTTATTCATCCATATGAGAGCTTGGATGTAAAACAACACGCTCTTTTGGGTGAGTTTGCAAAACTTAGTGTTAAAGATCTTTTTCAAATTATAAAAACTCGCGAGTAGGACAGTCAATGGAAGCAAGCTTATTTGTTGTTTGTCCTTCGTCGCTTCTTATGCCCCACCAGCAATTTGAAGCAAAGTATACGTCCAATTGGGGCAATACTAAATGTTGAGAATTTGCAAGATTATGTTCGAGCTTTTTAATTCACAACCAGGTGATGGATGGATTAAACAAATATCACACTACCGAACTAAAGCCTAAAAGTATAATCGGATGCATCTATGTGCTGCAAATAAGTACTTATTTATTGAAACAAGATAATTTTGATAGGGAGTCATTTCATAAAGGCTCTCCCATTCTTACTTATATCAGTCTTTGTACCTCTAGTGACAGAAATTTAGATCAATAAAAGGTGGTGGTTGTATCTCACTTGTTACTTTTTGAATGAAAATATGATGAAAGAAGAGATTTATAATGACAAGTTATTTCTTAAGGTAGTTGTGATTTATAAATATGTTTGGTTTTTAGGGTAACATTGCTTTTACTATTACATAAATTTATATTAATGTCTGACACACAATTACAGGGCTTGATGTACCATATGTATTCGGTTTCTCATGAGATTCACTTGGTCCCAAAGACAATGAAGAGTCCAGTAAAGAATTAGCTAGTTAGCTAGTTTGTAATGACCAATTTCTTAGCTTATATATTTGTCTTTACCATTTTATTCAATGAGCTATCAAAAAATGAGGTTGTTCAGGTTGCATGTGTTTAGAAGGTCGGTAATGGACAAATTCTAAAACTTCAATAAAACGATCGTATATTTGATGGAGGGGGATACCAATGCATCTGGTATGTTCAAAAAGATGACTTTGAAGAGGAAAAGGGCTACGAAATTAAGCACATGTGATGTTGACGATGACGATGCTAATATTGGGAAGCGTGTTAGGTCACATAATAAGCTACCTTCGTCTCCTACAATAGTAGAGGGTGACCCAATTTCACAAGATTTATATGACATCCAAGAAATAAAAAATAAGGTGTCTCATTACTTAGAATAAGGGCTGGGAAAGGTATGCAAGTTTATTTTTCTAGTTATTTGAATTTTTAGGCTTGACTAAGCTAGTTTCTTGTGAGCACATTGTGTTTCGGATTTGGCATGTTAAGCAAGTTATGCAACTATCTGGACGCACGCTCCGTTGGAAAAGGTAGATGTAGTTTTTTCACAAAGTTGGTTTGGCAACTTCATATGTATTTATAACTGACGTTGATTTTGTTTATTCTTTTTATGCATTATGCAATGCTTTTAATTGATTATGTTGACATAAACACAAAAAAATTATTTTGTTGACATGATGATGTAGCTAATGGACCTTGTTGGTCATCTTCTCAATACCAAATGGAATAAGTAACGGATGAAAAATTGCTTTTACATCAGCCACCTTGCATGATATATTTTTTACGAGATTAATTATTGCAAGGATTCACATCTACATTCATTGATCACGTTAACATATTACTAATTAGACTCTCTTAAAAACTGATGATCGAGTGGCCAATTCGACTTTTAAAGAGAAGTTTGGTCGTATGATTAGTAACATCATGGGTCAAAATTTGGTACTAATATACTATATGCCATTTTTTTAATATTAATTAGCACCGAGTCAATCAAACTTGATCAAGTTTTGTGTGATGATTTGTTTCCATGTTTTAGGACCCATGTGTTCTAGTTCTCATTGGTGGTGTTATGCCTTGAATCGATCAAGAAAGGAGTTGTATGTTCTGGCCTCAATGCTACGGAAGAAAGATGAAAGAGAAAGAAAAGTTAATAAAATTAATGGTAAGGAGAACTTGGTTTTGAAAACAAATTTCATTTCACACTTATAATTATTATAATTACTGAAGTATAATTCTTATTGAAATAATTATAATTATTGAATTTATCCCTTGTTTTGTGGTGTAGGGATCGAGGATGAATGCTTAATAAGTGTGTTGGAATCCAATCAGGTTGGCACGGTAGATAAACTCCCAATACGATCTGCTTATGTACGACGACAAGAAAATGGGTGAGCATGTTTACGAAGATATACTCTTATTTTTATATGATGAATTTTTTTAATCTCAAGTTGTAATAAATAAATGTGATACATTTTGCAGTAATAATTGTGGGATATAATGAGATAGCAAATGTATTTTCATGTTAGCTATACTTGAATTGATTATTGTTGTGGTTGATATTTAAACTAGTGAGCGTATTAAATGCATTTGTTATTCCATCATTAAATTGAATTTGATTTTGTTAGGTTTTCTTGGAGCGTCCATCTCGGCTTATTTTATTCGTGACACCAATCAAGCTCAATTCACTTGCCAACTTTTACTTCACATGCTAATCCTCACTTTTGTATACGCAAATTGCATTCTTTATGAGGTGTTCTCCTAACTCTGTAAGGTAGTTGTGATTTATGAATGCATTTGTTTTTTAGTTTAACATTGCTTTTACTATTACATAAATATTTATAAATGTCATTGATACGCAATTGCAGGGCTTGATACACCCAACATATTTGGTTGCTCATGATGTTCGCTTGGTGCCAAAGATATAGAAGAGTCCAAAGGGATTAGCTAGATATGTAAAGTCGGCAATGGACAAATTCCAAACCTTTAATAAAATGATCGCATATCTGATGGTAGGGTTGCACACAGATCGGATACGGGCGATTTTCGTATCCGATCCGCACATATTTCAGCGAATCAGATCGGATACGATATCCGCACTTTTGGCATTCATATCCGATCCGATCCGAGTGCGGATATATCCGCGCATTGCGAATCGGATTGCGGATATATCCGCAAATATGGAGAAATTGAAAAGGAAAAAAATTACTTGCTTAAGAAAGGCAAAGAAGAATACTGATTTCTCATATCTCAATATCATGAAAGTATCAATCAATAAATTAAAAAATATAATAAATTAACAATAACGTATAATCTTCCTTGAAGATACAAACATAAATTCAGCATTAAAATTAAAAAAAAAACAAATTCAAAAATCTCAAAGCCATTTGGTGTAGATCCAACCATTTCAAAATCCTCAAATCCGATTCCTACAATAAAATAAGAAATCAGAATTTATCATCATAAAGTTAAATGATGAAAAAAAATCATATATCATCAAATTGACAAAAAAATATCGCAACCCTACAAAAATATGTTTAAATATATCATCAGGATTCAAAAACCAGAAAAAATAAGAAAAAATTAAATTATTTAGGTTTAAAAAATTATAACAAAAAACACAAATATCTTCAAAATCCATTTGAATATTGAATCAGAAACCAGAAAACATAAGAAAAAATAAATGATTTAGGGTTTAAAGTGAAGAATATAGCTTACCAGCGGGAAGGTGGCAATGGGGAAAAAGAGGCGGTAGGCGGTGATGACGAGAGGAAGTGAAGAACGAAGGCGGCTCACGGCTAAGCTTGCGAGGCAACGAGCAGAACTGCAGATCTGACACGTTTGAGCAGAACGACAACGAGCAAAATTATGACTAGCAGAACGGTGACTACGAGCTGGAAGAACTAGACGGCGCAGCAGTCGGGACGACGATCGGCGATGAGCAGAACGGGGCGACGACGAATGGATAGGACAAGGCGGCCCCGACGATCCTCGGACGAGCAGAACAGCGCCGACGATCCTCCTGATGAGACGGTGTTCACGGTTTGTGGTGGTTTGAGAGTTGGTGGAGGTGGGACTCGTGAAGACAGTGTGTCGGTGTTATCGGTGGTGGTGGCCTGAAGGGGGACGGTGGTGGTCGGTGAAACTTGTGGGTGGAGGTGGTGTGTAGGTCGTTTGGTTTATGTGAGTGAGTGAGTCAGAGAGAGATTGAGAGAGAACGGTGTTGCTGCTTAGAATGATCTAGATCTAGGGTTTCTACTTTTTCTTATAAGTTATATATATATTTTTACTTTTTATTTATTTATTAATATATTTGTGCGGATACGCGGATCCGCGGATCGGATACGCGAATATCTGAGACAAATCCGTTATCCGATCCTCAAGCACTGCGAATCGGATCCTATCCGATCCGACCCTTATGCGGATCAGATCAGATCCTCATTTTCCGGATCGGATTGCGGATTTTCACTGCGGGTCTGCGGATCTGACCCGATCCATGAACAACCCTATCTGATGGAGAAGGATGCCAATACATTTTGTAGTTTGAAAAGAATGACTTTGAAGAAGAAGAGGCCTACCAAATTAAGCACATGCAATGTTGACAAAGACAACGCTGATAGTGGGAAAAGTGTTAGGTCAGATAATGTGCTACCTTTGTCTCCTACGATGATAGAGGGAGGCCCAATTTTACAAGATTTAGACGACATCCAAAAACTGAAGAACATTGTAGTTTTGTTTAAGCTATTTTCCTGTGAGCACATTGCGATTCAAATTTGGGATGTTAGGCAAGCTGTGCAACTATTTGGACGCACACTCCGTTGGAAAGAGGTGGTTGTAATTTTGTAACAAAGTTGGTTTGACAACTTTGTATGTATTTATAACTGGAGTTGATTTTGTTTCTTTTTTTAACAATGTTTTTAATTATTTTTGTTGACATAGACACAAATTTTGTTTTGTTTTGTTGACATTATGATGCAGCTGATGGAGCTTCTTGTTCATTTTCTCAACACTGAAGGGAACGAGGAGCGGATGAAAAATTGCTACTGCATTAGCCCACACTGAAAGATATATTTTTTAGGACAATAGTGATTGTAAAGGTTAACATCATCTAAATTCATTGATCACGTTAACATATTGCTATGTAGACTTTCTTGAAAGTTGATAATGGAGTAACCAATTTGGCTTTTAAGAAGAAGCTCGGTGGTATGTGTAACACCCTAGTAAATATATCGAATGCCAAATCTAAATCTTCTTATGATATCGTAGACAACTATTCTTAATGGGCATTACTCTGGCGAATATTATGTGAGTACTAACTAAAAATCAATGATAAAAAGAAGAAAACTAGAAAAATTAATTATTCTTGAAGATAAAAGATTAACGTACCGATTCCAAGTCAAATAACACAAACAATAAAAGAAGGAAAGTAAATTACTGGTCTTCAAAGAAAATACCTAAAATCTACTGCTCAAAAGAATAAAAAAAAACATAAATCCTATGATAGTGTCCAAATCTAAAAGTGTCGAATAAGTCCTCATCCACCTATCATAAGAATCGAGGTACTAAAATCCCACCACCGACTCTCTTCCTTGAGGTGTAAATACGATTCTGTTGAGTAGGGTGAACCAATGATCGACGTGGTGCTGAGACCGGCGAATAAGGCACATACTCTACCCTCGGACTTGGAGGCCTATCCGTCTCTTCCTTCGCTTCCTCTTCATCTGGTTCTTCTTCCTCGGTTGTTCTGTTATTTCCCGAGCCTTTAAGACCATCATCTTCCGCTTTTGAATCTGAGCGAATACAGATTATCTTCGGCACTGGTTGCTCCAAGGGTGTTGGGGGTTCAGTTCCTAGAGGGGTAACGACTGGTTGCTGGGGATCATCAACTACACTAGGACCTAATTGAATAGTCTGAAGCATCGTGGTAGTGGTCACAGTTATCCACGCATGCCTATGATGATCATACTCAGAGGTCACTTACGGGGGGAGCTGCAGGGTCTCTATCCAACGCGTCATTCTCCTCTGGAGGTAGTATGGAAAATGGATAGAAAGAAAAAAAATGAGAAAAACATGATTTCTCAGTAGATATTTTTAATTTGTAAAAGATAAAAAAAAAAAAGAAAAGGAAAATTTTACTATTATGGTTACTCCAGCCCTTTAGTTGGGATTTTTTTCAGATTTGTTTTTCTTTAGTAAAATATATATATATGTATATATATATATATATATATATATATATATATATATATATATAT
>JASCZI010120830.1:277138-304098 GCA_036250425.1 Stylosanthes scabra
GCAATCCACATATGAAAATCGTGGAAGATTACGGAAATTTTCGAGTATGTACATGTTCGAGTAAATGCAAATTACATGTGTAAATTTAGTACGGGAATATATATATAATCACATAACTCAGAATCATTATTATTAATCGGTCATGCATAACATATGCATAAAGAGATGCAACTTTTAAATTTTTTTGTCTTTTTTATTTTTCTTGCCTTTTCTTGTGATCTTATCGGTATTAAGCTCAAACCGAATATGATTATGGGAGTCCTTTTCACTTACCGAAGGTTCGTGTCCTAATGAAAATACCCTTTACTTACCGATGGTTCTTATGCCAAGTCTTGGTCCATCACCTTCCCTTACTGAAGAATCATCTCGATTATATTGTCTTTAGAAGGTCACATTCCCTTACTGAAGGAACATAGCCTCAATTCTTTATATATGATATTAATGACATGTAATTCATGCATAGAAGAGACATGAAAAATACAGAAAAAGACTTTCGAATGGCTTACTGTTTCAAAGGATTAAACATAAAAAAATAATAAAATAAAAAAACATATTACGAACAGGTTCTAGTTCTAATGGCATCATAGAATACGAACGTAGAAATTATAGAATATATGTAAAAAAAAAAGGAATCAGAAATAGCATATGTCCAATTGAAAATACAATAACCACATTAAAATAAAGGGATTGATGATCTACACGCTTTACCTCTGACGGTAGGGTCCTCCTCGTCGGTAAAATACTAAAGGAAAGAGAGAGATTTTTTTTGAGACATTATTATTGAGGTTGCGTTCCTTTTGTTCACTGTTTTATATACGCCTCTTAATCTTATAATTCAAATATTTAAACTCTTAAGTTAAAATTTTAAATTTTAGTTTTGGAATTAAAAGACTTTTCCATTTATTTATTATTATTATTATTTTTTAAATTTATGTATTACCTATCCGGTTGTTACAGTATGATTGACAACTTCATGGGTTAAAATATTGTACTAACATATTATATGTCATTTTTTATATTAATTAGTGTCGAGTTAATCAAAGTTGATTAAACTTTTTGTGATGATCTATTTCGAGGTCTTGTTACACATATATTCTAGTTATTATTGGTGGTGTTATGCCTTGGATTGGTCAAGGAAGAAGTTATATGCTATGGATTCAATGCCACGGAGAAAAGATGCTAGACAGAAAAAAGAACTAGACAAATTAATGGTAAGGACAATTTGGTTTTCAAAACAAATTTTATTCCACACTTTATTATAGTTACGGAAACATACTTCTCATTGAAATACTTATAACAAATGAATGTGTCCATTATTTAGTGGAACCTAATCATGTTGGCACGGTAGATAGACTCCCAATACAATACGCCGATGTACCACAACAAGAAAATGGGAGAGCATGTTTATGAAGATATACTCTTATTTTTATATAATGAACTTTTGGGTCTCAGGTTCTAGTAAATAAGTGTGATCTCTTTTGCAGTAATCATCGTCGGGTCTTTACTTATAAATTCTTAGAATTATGGAGTCCCAATGCCAACTTGCCATAATATACTGCGGTAGCAAGTGCATTTTCATGTTAGCTATACTTGAATTAATTGTTATTGGGGTTGATATTTAGACTAGTGAATGTATTAAATGTATTTGTTATTCAATTATTAAATTGAATTTGATTTTTTTAGGCTTGCTTGGGACCTCGCTCATGGCTTATTTCAGACGTGACACCAAGCACGCTCTATATGTTTACAAACTTTTACTTCACATGCTAATCCTCATTTTTGTATTCCCAGGCTGCGTTCTTTACCAGATGTTCTCCAAACTCTATTACGAAACCGACATGAAATTGACGCCTGAAAAGGAGGATGCAGTGAATAAAATGGGATTTTAGTTTTTTTCAATCAATTATAAAGGAGGATGTCAAGACTTGTACCATCACAGTCAAAGTTGAGGATGTATCCCATATATTTGGGCTACCAAAAGAGGGTAAGATTTTGTCATCATATTGTTTTTAACAACTATTTTTGTGAATCTATCTCTGATTATTAAAAGATTAATGAACTTGGATTGCTACCACAAGTAAATTTGTTCATCCGTATGAGAGCTTAAATGTAAAACAATAGGCTCTTTTGAGTGAGTTTGCAAAACTTAGCATTAAATATTTTTTCAAATTATAACAACTCGCATGTTGGACGATCTGTGGAAGTGGGCTTATTTGTTGTTTGTCATTTGTCGCTTTTTATGCTCGACCACTGAATTGAAGCTAAGTACAAGTCTTCTTGGGTCAATACTAGATGTTGAGAATGTGCAAGATTACAATTTGACCTTTTTAATTTACAACCAGCTGATGGATGGATTGGACAAATATCAAACTATCGAACCAAATCCCACAAGTATTATCGGATGCATCTATGTGCCGCAAGTAAGTACATATTTATTGGAACTAGATAATTTTTATAGTCATTTCATAAAGTCTCTCTTATGCTTACTTGTATCAAGTTTTGTACCTACAGTGGCACAGATTTGGATCAATAAAAGGAGGTGGTTATATACCAATTGTCACTTTTTGGAATGAAAATATGATGGAAGAAGAGATTTATAATGACAAGTTATTTTCTAAGGTAGTTATGATTTATGAATGTATGTGTTTTTTAGTGTAACATTGCTTTTACTATTATATTAGTTATAAATGTCATTGATACACAATTGCGAGGCTTGATGTACCGAGCGTATTTGGTTGCTCATGTCATTCGCTTGGTCCCGAATACATGAAAGAGTCTGGTAAGGAATTAGCTAGTTAGCTAGTTTGTTGTGACCAATATATTTGATTGATATGTTTATCTTTACCATTTTATTCAACGAGCTAAAAAATGAGATTATTCATGTTGCATTTTATTTGAAGGTCGGCAATGGACCAATTTCAAACCTTCAAGAAAACAATTACATACCTGATAGAGGAAGATGCATATACATCTGGTAGGTTCAAAAGAATGACTTCGAAGATGATGAGGCCTACCAAATTAAGCACATGTGATGTTGACGACGACAACGCTGACAGTGGGAAGGGTGTTAGGTCAAATAATGTGCCACATTCGTCTCCTGCAATGGTAAAAGGCGGCCCAATTTTATAAGATTTAGACGACATCTAAGAACTAAAGAACAAGGTGTCTCATTACTTAAGTAAGGGGTCCACAAAAGATATGTAAGTTTATTTTTCTAGTAATTTTCATTTTTAGATCTAATTAACCTATTTCTAGGTGAGCAAATCATGATTCAAATTTGGCATGTTAGGTAAGTTGTGCAATTATTTGGATGCACACTTCGTTGGAAAGATGTGGATGTAATTTCACCTTTACTTCGTACGTATTTATAACTTGGGTTGATTTTTTTCTTCTTTTTATGCATTATGCAATGCATTTAATTATTTTTATTGACATGATAACTCAGCTGATGGAGCTTCTTGTTCATTTTCTCAACACCGAAGGAGAAACAGTTATTGCATCAGCCCACACTGCATGGTATATTATTTTAGGATATTAATTTTTGTAAGGATTGACATTTAAATTTATTGATCACATTAATCTATTGCTATGTAGATTTTCTTGGAAGATGATGATGGTGTGGCCAATTTGTCTTTTAAGAAGTTTTGTGGTTTTATTAACAGCATGGGTCAAAATTTGGTATTAATATATTATATGTCATTTTTTATATTAATTAGTACTGAATTAATCAAACTTGATCAAACTTTGTGTTGTGATCTATTTCCAGGTTTTAGGACAATAGGACAAATTAATGGTAAGCACGATTTGGTTTTCAAAACAAATTTCATTCTATATTATAATTATTATAATTTTTTTTTGATAATTCAACCAATAACAAACAGCAAAATCACCATGTCACAGGAGATATCAGCAATCAAACACAAATTACATAAAAGCAAAATAATAAACTTGAGGCAAAGTAAAACAAAACCAACGCAGGCATGAGCTGATTCTCAATCAAGGTATCCCATTAATTTCCACTAGTGTGGTTGTCCCGAAGCACTCCTCCTGGTGTTGGTCTCATTTTTCCTCAGTAACCATTCCTTGTGCCAATTTGTAGTAACTCTAACCACTTCATTTTTCACCTCCACTAAATTCAAAGAGCCATTATTGAATATTAGCTTATTCTTGTGCCCCCACAAGCACCATACCACAGCAAAGAATACAATCACCCAGTACATTCTCATCTCTTTCCTAATTCCGGCCTCTAACCACGATTCAAAGCAGCTTTTCACCTCGCATGGCCAAACCCACCATATACCCCAAAATTCCAATACTGCACCCCAAACCGACCACGACATGCTACACCCAAAAAAGCGATGGTGCAATGTCTCTATTAACATATTGCAGAACACACAGTTGGACTCATTTTCAGCCAACATTCCCAACTTTGTCAATCTATCCCTAGTATTTAGTTTCTCTAAGATCACCATCCGTGTAAATACCTCAACTCTTGGAGGAACAAAACTTTTCCAGAGGTTCTTTGCAAAGTTAAATGTGCTGGATTTAATGTCTTTGTTCTTTCTCTTATATACAATAGTAAGAAAGGAGCTAATCGAAAACACACCTTGTTTGTCGAATTCCCAGACCCATTTGTCCCTCTCATCCTTCTTCATATTCACTTTTGTTAGAATTTGCAGCAGCCTTCATAAGTCATCTAGCTCCCAATCTCTCAGCGTTCTTCGCCACTCGAAAGCCCATGTCCAACTTAAACTATCCCATATCCCAAAATCAGCAATGAAACCGTCCCTTAGTGTCGTGGCTCTATACAGGTACGGGAATACTTCTTTGAGTCTACCCTCCTTAACCCACACATCACTCCAGAATTTTGTTCTTAATCCATCTCCGAGCTCTGGTTCAGATTAAGGGAGTTTGCCAATGTCTGCCTAGACTCCACCATTAGACCCCATTTTCTGATTCAATATCACTTCCTCTGATTTCATATTATTACAAGAACACACAATAGACTTCTACAATGAGCAGTTTTCTTTATCAAAGCGCCACCACCACTTAAATAACATGGCGGTATTTCTTAGTGCAACATCCCCAACCTCCAATCCACCAAGCTCTTTGGGTCTCTGAACAACATCCCACCCCACCGTTGGCAGCCCTCTCCGACCATCATTCTTACCCCCAAAAGAATCTTAAATGCAGCGAAGTGATCTTTTTAGCAACCGCCTTTGGCAGCTTGAATAGACTCAGATAGTACATCGGTAGGTTGTTTAGGACGGATTTTATTAGAGCTAATTTTCCAGCCTTAGACAAGTACTTCCCCTTCCAACTCTTCAGCCTCTCTTCCACTTTCCGAATTACAGGGTCCCAAGTCTGAATTCTCCTGGGATTAGCACCCAATGGAATACCCAGGTAGCGCATCGGTAGTTCCCCCACTTCGCAACCCAATATCCCGCTAGCTTCCAAAGTTTTCTCCTTGTCAAAGAATATTGACAAACTTACCATAATTTATTTCCAGTCATGTCATCATCATTTCAAAACCTTTTGAAATCCTCTTATAGTTCCTAATCGAATCCAAATCACCAAGGCAGAATAAGATCGTATCATCTGCATACTGTAAGTGGTTGAGACAAATGTTATCCTTTCACAAAAGTAACGGTTTGATAAATTCCTTTTCTTACAGCAGTCTTAGGGAGCAGTTCAAAACCTCGCCAACTGGCACAAATAAGTAGGGGGATAAAGGATCACCTTGTCGTAACCCTCGTTGTAGTTTGAATGGGAGAGATAGAGTACCATTGACCAGAATAGACATAGTGGCCAAAGAAATACAATTTTTGATCCACATTCTCCACTTTTGGCCGAACCCCATCTGTTCCAAGACCAAATCCACAAAGCTCCATGTGAATATTCTCAAACACATACCACTTACCTCCTATTTTTTCGCCATGTTTTTTTTTTTTCATTTTCATATGTCATATCCTATGCATAACTAATGTACACTTTTATTGTTGCCATTCTTATCATTATTATTTTTCGGGTAGTGCTATTTGGACAAATGGTTTTGACCAACCAAGTGCAACCAAGTAATTTATTTCTATGCTAAATAGAATATTATTTTGGTGTCAAATAATATAAAAAAGTGTACCTAAATAAAGTTCTATTTGACACTGAAATAGTTTTATATTTAGCATAGAAATAAATCACTTGATTGGCCAAAACCACTTGTTCACCTAGAATTATTGTTATTTTTTAATTACTATGTTTGGTTACACTACGTTCGGAAGGACATTAGTGTCATACCTTAGTTATAGTTGTAATCAATACAAACAAAAAAAAACACAAACCTCTTATCAATTATTTGTTTTAACCAAGGCAGCTCGGATTTTAGATTTTTACCTTGGCCAAAATTAGATTTTGAAATAACATTTATAAAGTTCATAGCTCGGCTTAGGTTACACTAAGCTCAGATTTTAGTGTAATACCTCAGCGATAATTGCATTCCCAAAAAACTTCCTATCAATTTCCAAATAACTTTTATCATATTTACTGATCGGTCAAGGTCACACAGCTAGGATGTTGCTTAGTGTTATACTTCGAATAGAATTGTACTCAAGGAAACCTATTATATTTTTTCTATTGCATTTTATGTTCTTGAATTTTTATTTCTTCAATGCATGATTGACTTTTACTTTCATGATTATTGTTATTATTATGACCATTATACCTCAACAGGAATGTTTTGAGTCGTGAACGATAAACGTTACATCATCTAGCAAGTTTTGCTCCTTATATTAATATATATTCTTTACAATTTTCGTACAACTAAACATATTATCATGCAAATATTTTAAATATTTCAATTGGTTCATTTTTAGCGATATATGCTACAATCTTATCATATTTATCAAATTCACATGATATCTACAAATTGAGTTCTTAACAAACCTATCAAACTCATGTCTAAGTCGGAGTTTCAACCAAACCATCGCTATGTATAGGCTGGTTCTCATATCAATCTTTTATATGTACGTCGAATTTTAACCAACTCCTATAGGTCGACCTCAATGTATCAAGCTCCTACAAGTCGACATTAATCAAACAAATAAATTTCTACAAGTCGTTGTCGACCTATTAGGCAATCAAATATAGGTTGGCCCCAAAGTATACATATTCAAGTTTCAAACAGAGATAATCTCATAATACCATCCAAATCCACCTATAAATTTGGCTAATCTACCATTATTCAAACCAAGTTATACATCGATACATATATTCCTTCTGAGTGATTAAACCAACCTTTGTATGTCGGATCTCATATCTACAAGCCGACTATCAAAATCGAAAAATCAAAATATTTACTCAACTAAATATAAATCAATCTACAATTTCTCAAAATTTATAACTCATAATTATTCCGAACAAATTGGAAATCAAAATCATCAAAACAGATCAACAAACAGTCTCTTATAAGTCGGCCTAAATTCAACAGACGCTCACCTATCACACAACTAGTGAATCAATTATCTATAAAATATAATAAATATATAACACAATCCAGTCAAACCCTTGATTGAACATTACATATACCTCAATTTCCTTAGCATTTAAGAAAAAATACTTCCTCGTAGAAGTCTTTAGTTTCTCTACTTTAAACAATAAAGCATCATTCTTTTGTGTGCTCCTCTTCCATTTGAGGAAGCAATGTCATTTGTGTGACAAGCTTGCGTTTTTGTCTTTTAAATTCCAAAATTGACCTTGGGGGTTTACATCTATATTATAAAATTATAATTATCTCCATTCATTACTACATTGTGGAGTTATAACTAAAAGCTCAATCTGATTATTTAAAAAATAAACTGCTCAAGCTTAGGGTTGTGATCCGGTCCCTATAGCTCAGCTGCTACTACTTATAACACGACAGCTACAACCTATAACTCGGCCGACCTATAGCTCAGCTAAATTTACAATCTTCATATAACTTTGTTGAGTTAAC
Source organism: Stylosanthes scabra (assembly GCA_036250425.1). Classification (NCBI taxonomy): domain Eukaryota; kingdom Viridiplantae; phylum Streptophyta; class Magnoliopsida; order Fabales; family Fabaceae; genus Stylosanthes; species Stylosanthes scabra. Next base: position 285,123 of record JASCZI010120830.1, read on the forward strand.
CTATAACTCAGCCAACACAACCCATAGCTCAACAATTAGGTTAAAGATACAATAAAGGTTTTCTCATGTTTCAAATAACTAGCTCTGAATTCGTTGCACGTAATCTTGCAGTTATGATTATAATGACAGCACATCATAACCAAGTCAACACATCAGAGAGTAATTGCCTCCCTAATATTTTTGTACTACTTCTAACAGCTCACCTTTTCTAGCAACACCCTATAAACCAGGAATATAATCATCAAACCCTAATAAACTACAACATCGCACATCTAAACTAATCTAAACACATTAATAACTAGACCTAGCTCATGACTAGTCGGGTATTATCTTAACTATTTTCCTCACTTAAGATTTACAGGTGAATTCCTTCCTGACTTGAGTATCAGAGCCGTTCTTCTCCACCAGCTGAAGAGAAGTTTATCCACCATGGAAGGAGACCACCCTTGATCCTAGATTGAAAGAGCTCTCCCATCCTCTCTAGGATGATCTTGACCTCTCCTCCAGACACTAGTCTAGAACAATATTTTTTTTATAATGATGTTTTCATTTTCCTATATAGAATAGTCTCTTGAATATCATATTCAAAACGTCTTATGCAGGAATTTTTTGGAGTTCTCTTTTTATCTCAAAGTGTGTTTCTTTAAAGTTGTCATGTAATTGATATAGCTTTTCTTAATTGATTAGTCATGTAATTTCGATTACATACACAAGTTATTCCTTAAATACAAAATTATTTGCAACTTATAAAAAATATATTCTGAATTTTTTTTTGTATATTTTTAAATTAAAGAATTTTTTTTAGGAAATTAAAGAACTTATTTGTTGTTTGTTTGTTTTGATGCGTATTGAACTTTTGAGTACTTTTTTGATAAGTTATTTTTAATTTAAATTTTAAAATCTCAAAGTGGCCATATAAATAACGGTAACACTTATTTTGATCAACTAAGTTGAATTAAGTTATTTATTTTTATTTTAAATAAAAATTATTGATGCAAAATATAATAACATATAGAATGCAATAATTGATGCAAAATTACTTGCTAGATCATAATTGTCCTACACTCGATGAAGGTGAAAGTAGAGAGGATAAATCAGTCCTTATCCGTTTCCCCTATTGTGCCATGTAGTTAACTTCCCACGGTCATTAACGTTGGAGATTACGAAGGAATCATGTCATCTAGATTGAGTTTGTTTTTAGTGGACAATACACAAAGATATAGACATTGGTGTTCTAAAATGTGTTTGGGAATATGGACATGAACAATGGACAGTGTCTTCAGCACACTTTTTCTCATTTTTGTGTCCACTCATTTACAAAGGACAATGTTGGACACGGAATTTAACAAAGTGAACACACGATCTTTAATGAAATTTTTTTCTCTTTTATCCTTATATTATTTTCATTATTCCATTACTACCCATTTTAATTTTAGGATCACAAACCCTAATCTCACTCATTTCCTCTCTTCGTTCTAGGCTTCAAGCATTTCAACAGAAAAGGTTTTTCTTCTTCTTCTTTCTCTCCTCTTCTTTCTCTTCATAATCTCACTTCTTTCTCTCTTTTTTTTTCTTTTTTTCTTCTTCCTTTCTCTCTTGTGTCAGCTCCTTCTCTTTTCCTCTCCTTCTTTTTCCATTTTTTCTTCTCTTTTTTTCTTCATCTTTCAATTTCTTCTTCTTTGTATTCTTCTTTTACTTTTTTTATGTTTCTCTCCTTCTTCATCTTCCTATTCCTTCTTCCTATTCTTTATTGTTTTTCTCCTTCCTCTTTCTCATTTTTTTTTATCTCTTTATGTTCTTCTTTTATTTTTTATATTTTATTTATTTACTATAAAATAAATCTTCCACTGACAAAAAAAAAATTGAATCTTGAATGAATAACATAAAGATTATTAAGTGAATCCTAATTATAAAAAATAATGAAAAAAAAGGGATGATCAATAGTAAGTGTGTATGGAAATTGAAGTGGTTTCCATGAGAAGAGAAAAAATTAAAACATTTATTTTTATTTCTATTTAATTTATTTTTATTTTTAAAAGGATAAAAATGTCTTTTACACTAAATTGTAAGCTTGTCCATGTGTATATTGTACATCATTGACAAACATAATGCAGAGACATTAATTCTTAGTGTCTTGTTCTTTTTTGTCCATATTCCAGTGTCTTGTCATGTCCTGTTCTTCTAAACAAACGAAGCCCTAATGATAAACAGAGACACGGATTGGATTGTACTATTTTTTTTTAATAGAGATCTCTTTGTTCTTCTAAAAAAAATGGAGAAAGACCAAATTAAATATTTACTCTTTCATAATTTATCATAGTATGGTGTGAGTCAATATGAGTTAAATTTTATTATGGTTCCAAGATTTACGATTTATACTAAAATGTTCTCTAACGGTCTAACTTCTCAATTGAATTATTTTGATCCTCAAAATTCAAAAAAAAAAAAAAAAGCACCACTTTAATCTCTAAACCCCTTTCTGACTACTTTTAATCTCGGGGGTTAGTGATCAACATGGTACAATTTTTCCTAAAATGGTGCAATCACGATCCATTGTTCGTATAAAATTCATATCCTAAATGCTTAAAAAAAAGTTTGTTTTGCATATCTCGTGGTTAAGTCGCCATGAGGACCCTCTTGATATTTGTTGTATAATAGCCACATTGGCCTCGAAGGGCATAGTGGCGCCGGCCAAAGAAGCGCAAAAATCTTTTGATAACACGGATTCCTATGTTTCAATGATATCCCACGATCAAGATAGTTGGATGAATCTCGCGAAACCATTTCATAGGAATTCATTGATATCATCTTTTTTTTAAGCAAATCAACTTCGATTCTTGAATAATCAATATCACTTCTTTTTCTATTGGTTTCGATAGGCAGTAGCTTTTAGCATTTCCTACATTGAAGCTAACCGATAACTCCCGGTCCTGGGGACTCCTTAGTTAAGTCATAGCCTTTCCATTTGAACTAGGATTAGTGTGGCACATAGCACAACCATAGCGAGAGTAGGAGAGCCTCCAATCTTTGCTGTTTTCTATGGAATTGGGGTTTAACTCTCGAACATTTTATACATATGAGTAGGGAAGCAATTGGAAGAAGCTTGAGTTTAAAGAATTTGAACATTCTAATATAAAGAAATTAATAAAGTAATAAAATGAATTATTAATTATTATTAAATTTTAAACGTTCACTATAGACTACTCTTACTGCCTTAATTTAACCATGAATAAATATTTACTTTTTTATTGTATCATTCTTTAGTTTATTTTAGAAGATCTTGGTCTAGTTCAAAAGACATTTCTTTCTTGTTAACACGCATCAATGAGCTCTTCTTGACTGATCCTGTTAGTGAAGGGTATTTACAATTTTAAAACGAATCAAGAGTTATTAATTGTTGTTGCTTCAAATAATTATAATGGCTATATAATGCTCGGACGCTCGGATGAAGCATGGTATCTTTTGACTACTCATAACGGTGAAGCATTGCTTCCAATATTGTTCCGATTGGAAGTTTGAAACGGTAACTAGTGTGCCTATCTAAGAAAGTCACAACTATTAATTGGTCACGTCACGTGAGTTGAACTCTTAGTTGGCTTCAAGCATTATAATATAGGAAAGTTATTTTTCTGGCATTCAGTTCTTCCCTGTATTTATTTTTCCTGCATCTCACTCAATCAACCCAAATCCAAGTCCAACCCTTCCATAACATTTTTCCCCCTCCAACTAATGTTTTTTTTTTATGATGGTAGAGATTAGCTAGTAAGGAAATTCAGCCCATAATACGCATCTTTTGGACCCAACAAGTTTTCTTAGGCCAATCATCTGGACTAAACATGATGTCCACCAAACAAAAGGGGCCCACACTCAACTTAAAATCTCCACTGTATAAATATTGAATAATAATAATGTATTTGTGCGACATGTGTCAATATCTTAGTAAGCTTTTTACAAATTCTCCTTTCTCCATTACGTTGACACATGTCATAACATAAGTGACTTCCATCAATGCATCATTATATGTTGAAGTATGTAACGTGATCTAATACACTAAGGCTAATAATAATAAATATTCCATTTTTTTCAATGAATTAATAATAAATATTACACTAAAACTGATAATAATAAATAATGTGGTCCATTTCAAAAAATTACTACTGATAATAATAAATTAATAATATTCAACTTTTTTTGTGAAATTCATTTTGTTTCTTTTTTATGTTATTTCTATAATATAAAAATTCTTAGTCCTACTATATAAAGATCAAATAGTAATAGTGTCATTGTCGATATGTGTCAAGTTCTCAGTAAGATTTTTATAAATTTTCCTTTTTATGTTATCAGATTAATTTTAAAAAAATTTTAAAAAAAATAAATAACCTTCTTAGTTGTTGTATTAATGTTAAGCAAGTTGATTTTATCATCCGTATTTTATCATAGCATAAACAAATTGATGTATGTCCCACTTTAATTGTAGATTCGGGGTATGTGACCCATTATATTCATTCAAACAACTCAATGTGTAAAACATCTAGTAATAAATAATTGATAAAAACAACCTACATCAAAATAAATATTAGTAAAACAACAATAAGCTTGCTTTACATAAATGAAATTATTACAATAAGATGACTTAGTTTAAGAGTAATGCAACTACCAGTATCCGGCGCAACACGCGGATACTAACCTAGTTACATTAAAGGGCTTTCCACTTTCCTAATGAAGTCCCGTTCCTCAGCGGTGTAATTGTCAACATAAGGAACGGACACGCTTACTCCCTCTTCTGCATCATTCCAAGCGTCTCCTTCCAATTGGCTAAAGGATTTTAGCCACCTTTGCTATGGATTTCGTCTAGTCACCATAGAACTCCCCAAGTTATATACATATACAGACATACAGTCTCTCAGATAATATTGGCTATATCGTTATTTTTATTTTCCTCAACATTAATTAACGAAATGTCATCATTCGTCTTTCTCCTTATTATTCTTCTTGTTTCCCTTCCTCCATTACTCTTATCAGTTAAAGCAGCTGTTCCAATTCCACCAACTCCTCAAATTTCAGCACTTGATAAGGGTTTAAAGGACCTTCAAGCAGCTTCATCACAACCTAATAACAAGTCTTTACAAATCTCCGATGGAATCAAGAAACCACCAACTCCAAAGCCTAAAATCCATGACTTCAACTTCAATGTTACTAATAACCAAAGCAGCAGTAGTAGTGCCACTTACTCTCCACCGCCGAGAATAGAAAGCCTCCATTTGGTGAAAGAGTATCTCTACACATATGGCTACATCCAAAACTCTAGTTCTTCTGGAAACTTCACTGATCTCATGGACGAAAACACGGTATCATCTATTACAGCTTACCAACGGTTCTTCAATTTGGACACTACCGGCGGAGACATAGACAATGCCACGTATGAGCAGATATTGCTGCCGCGATGCGGTGTGCCGGACATGAATGTTACCTATGACCTCCCTGCCAACTTCTCATGGCCTCAAGGGACGCTGTTGTTTGCTAACACCACCAAGATCCTCACATATGGGTTTGACCCCAGGTACATAATAAATATAAACATGAAAATTTCTTAGGTACTCTGAAACTGTTATTTATTTTGTGAGTTTAAAGTTAGTTTTTATTCCTGGTGTTTCCATTTCTATCAAAATTACATTTGTATGTCTAAATTGCCACAGAGATAGTTTTGATATAACTCGAAACAACGATAACCAATAAAAATTCAGCCAACAACTTAAATTGTATGTTCTATTTCTTTAGGTTTCGGATATTTTGTTTATAGGTTTTTATGTTCTATTTTTTTGTTGATTTAGATTTGAGATGTTCTATTTCTTTTTATTGTGGACGTTCTATAAACAATAGTTACAAATATTCTATTTTTTATTGACTAATTTGTTGGTTGGAAAAATATTAGGTACCTATATTTTCTCTAAAGATGTTAAGGACAATTTTTTAATGAAATTAAACGTTAAGATTGTTTTTTAGAAAAATGACATACTGAAAGTACAAAACACATATTTACCCGATAAGTATTATTTAGAACAAATATTGAAAATTGTTTATACTCAACAAATGTATGGTAAAAACTAACAAGTATATGCGAATTTAATTTAAAGGTACAATTTACAACCCGAAATTACCAATGTGTTCAAAGATTCGTTCCAGCGATGGTCGGATGCTATAGGGATTTTGAATTTCACACAGACAACATTCAACGATGCCAACATCAAGATTGTGTTCATGGATCTTTCTGACAATGAGACCATCGGAGACGAGTTTGGGGCTGCCCTTTATGATGGTTCTGCTTTTGGGATCATGGTAATGGACAGCTCGAAAACATGGGTGCTTCCGAATGTTACGAGGTTGTCTTGGGAAGAGGGAGAAATTGACTTAGAGAGTGTTGTGATGCACCAAATTGGGCATCTTCTAGGGCTTTCACACTCAACCGATGATGACGATTCGGTTATGTTTCCTTCCGTTGTTGCGACGCAACAACGGAAGGTAGAGCTCTCGGAAGACGATAAAGTGCAGATTCAACAATTATACTTCCCCGGTAAGCCTAGTGATGAACATACCAACTCACAAGATGGTGTTGAGTCTGGTAAGGGATTCATTATGGCATGCTTGTTTCTTGGATTTGCTTCCATGGTTCTGTTCTTCTAAATTATTCCAGTTATGTTGTGTGTTGGATAATCCATTTGGGCACCTTCAACTAAAGATTTGTTTCCACCATTGCTTGATAAAGTGGGGATATTGATATAGTCATCCATATAGGTATGGCAAAATTAATGCAAGTCAATTTTTTTTTTACTAAGTATTTATTGTACGTTATTGGAGGGAAAATAGTTTTGAAATGCCAAATAGCATTAACAAATAACAAGACATGAACACATATTGAATTGGATCAGCTGCGTATGAAATTTTATGATTTTCATGGACATTAGATTCTTGTAATATAACCAGCTTGGATTGATCTAGTCGCAGAGTTTCGAATTCCGTCTTATACATGTAGCAACTCATTGATCAACAACAAAACCTTAAATAGAGCTTATATTCACGGCGGATTAGTTCTCGGTCTGCCGTGCGGGAACACCATGGAAAAAAAATCTTATGTTTAATACATACTTTATTTGTTATATATTTTTAAAATAAAAATTTTAAAAACCTCTATTAATAGTAATCTGATTGTATATCTTTAGAGGACATATTAGTTAAATCTTAAATCTTATAAAATTTAGCCTATTAAGAAAATTAAATTAAATACCAAATTGAGTTCAACACCTTTGGTGTTATGTGAGTTATTAAACTATAATAATGATATTAATTATACACAAAAATATTTTGTTTACTAGACACATAATAAATAGCCTGTTAACTAAATTGCTGACGGGAAAAACAACTGATTCACAATTATAACACTCAATGATCAACTTGTTATAATGACACTGTACGATTATATTTACTGTTAATAAGGAAGTAGAACAAAACAGATTTATAACAAAAAGTACACAAAAACCACGCATAGAATTATAGAAATAGATATTTAGAATACTGTTTGTTTTCAGAGACTGGAACTGAAGGACTGAGACTCAGTATTGTGGTTGATTGATAGAAACTGAAACTAAAATTTCAGTCTCAGTCCCCTAAAACTTCAATATTTTCAGTACCTCCGAATAGTAAAAAGTGGAGGATTTTCAGTACCTCCGAATAGTAAGGAGTGGAGGACTAACTAGGTACTGAGACTGAAACTTTAAAAACTTTATTTTACTTAAATGCCCTCATTTAACATTAAAGTTTCCATTACTAATCTTTATTATTCTTTCATCAACTTAATTTAATCTTTACTCTCAGTCTTTGTCTTATAGTAAATTTTAAACCAAACACAATAACAAACTTAATTCAATCTCAGTCTTCCAATCTCATAAGCTGAGTCTCGGTCTTTCTATCAAATGCTACCTAATTAATGTTTGACTATTATACTATGCCCACCAAAACATATTTGATTATTTTAATAGCTGAATTTTTCTAATTAAAAAAATATATGAATCAATATGTATCAGAAATTCAGAATACACAAATAAATAGCTGAATTTTTTTATGTATGAGTAGCATTTTTAAAACAAAATACAGATCGACTGCTACATATTCAACTCTAAATAATTATTGGATATAATAATAAGTAAACTAACTTGACCAAGATTTGTATCCTATTCCCAACATTAAAGAAACGTGATGCCAGTGAGTAAGTTGACTAACGTATGGTTTGGAATGGAGGAGACTTCTCTTTGGAATATTTTAAACACTATTATATGATCAAATATTTGTTTTACTTAGTTATGATTTTACAACTCGATCACCATTTAATTCTTCAGGTCAATATTCAATAATGCAACATTGAATTAATCAATATTAAAAAAATGAGAGAAGAAAAAGAAATGTGTGAACAGGCACTGCCAACTATACTCTAGGGACGATGCATGTATCAGTATAGACTATAGAGGTACTAATTAGATTAATAAAACAAGTTGAAGGATTCTGAAATGAAATTATGAGTCCCAGGGAAAAAATGTATTCGAGTAACCAATTTTTTTTAACCAACATCATCAACCATTTTTTTTAATTAATTAAAAATGTTTCCCTGTACTTTCTCAATAGGGAGATTTTACGGTGATGACTGAGAATTTATATATATATATATAAGAAACTTTTCGAGTATATAAATCAAAATCAACTTATATGAATTATAAGTATATCGGTACACAGACTTTCCATATATATATATATATATATATCAATTGAGCTATTGAAGTCCAAAGAAGAGGGGAAGTTTTTGAAAAATGTAAAATATAAGTAACCAATATTTTTTTAATCAATAAATTAGCTAAAAAAATTAGAACATTCATAACCACTATTTATAAAACGTCCACAATGATAGTCATAGAACATCTGAAACCTAAAGTAATTATTAGCCAACTTTGTATTTTTTTAAAAAACAAAACATTCGATACTTAAAGAAATAGAATATCTAATCTAAGTTGTTGGTTGAAATTTTTATTGGTTATCTAGCATTGTTGTTTGAAAAATTATAGTGCTAGATATATAGATCCATTACACAAAAAAAAAAAAAAAATTGTGTCCAATATTTTATTTATATTTTTTGTTTTCCATTGTATCCTTCCTTACTCTGACCAAGGACTAATTTTTTTTCAAAAATTTACTTAATACTTTTTTCCTAAAGAATTCATAAGTTTGTTAAAAGAAATTCATACTTTAGTATCTTAGGGTACGTTTGGAAGAGAGACTGAAATTGAGAGACTAAGACTGAGGGACTGAGACTGAGAGACTGAAATATGTTTATGTATTATATTTGATTTAAAATTAATTAGAGATAGAAACTGAAAGATAGAGATTAAACTAAGTTGATGGAGCAGAAATAACGATTAGTATTGGAAACTATAATGTTGATTAAAGGTATTTGAATAAAAAAATATTATTAAAGTTTCAGTCATAGTCCTCAGTCTCTCAATTTCTCCAATTTAGAGGCACTGAAAATACAAATTTTGGGGATTGAAATTTTTGTTCCAATCTCTGTCCAACAAATACAAGACTGAATCTCAGTCTCCCAATCTCAATCCCAGTATTCAGAACCAAACGCACCCTTAAAAATTTGTAAATCTATCACAAAATTCTTCAAGGAACTACTTACCCTAATAAGTAATACTAGATAGTAGATAGCCAATTTTTTCGACTAACATTATAACCAACTTTTTTTAATTATTTTATTTATTATAAATTATAGATCCTAATTCATAAACTCTTAATCCTAAATTTTAAAGTTGGATAATATTGGTTCCCTATCTTTTTTTCTTATTTATTTTAGAAATGAATTTACTTTTAACATTAAGTTGGTTGCTTGCCCTATCATATTGTTATTGGAAAGGAATTGTTAGAAGGAAGTTGCAACAGGAAAAATACTAAAATAAACAAAAAATGATCTTTCCTTTTTCCTTCTTCTATAGGTATATTTAGCAAGTAACGTAATTGAGGTCTAGACGTCTAGTACATCATTTCGACCATTCAAAATTTACTGGTAGGTGTTGCTAATTTTGCTTTTAAAATTTCATTTTCTTTTCTTCTTTGTACTAAAGTCATTCAACAATGCTATATGAATCCAAAACAGGTCTAAATATCAAATTCTGAGAAAAGAGAAAAGAAAAAGAAAGATACGAGGAAAAATATTATTTGTACCCAAAAGCTGGTACAAATAGCATTAAGTCAACCATACCTCAGTCATCCAATGCATTTACCAACTTCAACCCCAGGATGTTGGAACTGAATATGGATCATACATGGCACTCATGTCAGAGCTGATTTTTCTCCCTTGCTAATAAGGTAGAATTCACCATCCAGAACCAGCATTAACAGAGTACTTTTGTCTTCCATTTCATCTTGGTAAATTAAAGTTTAAGTGTTGTTAAGGTTTTAACCATTACTATTTGCTGTTAGAAGGAAAGATCCTTCATTACTTGTAGGCATCCTTCCGAGGGAAGAGATTTGTTCAGAACGAAACCATTTTGAAGTAGACCTTCATACCCTGCCCTTTTGGGAATCTTAGAAACCTCAAGTACCAATTTTGTTAAGATAATTGCTTGAGAATAACTCCTTTAACCCTTAACACTCTGCTCATCATGTGTTGTTCAGCCATTAGACACATCTAACGGAATGCATTTATTGTCCCATAAATAAAATCATCATCTTCAACACATAAAAACCCATCTACCATGGTGCCTGCAAAAAGAAGAATCTTTCTCAACACCTTCAATGGAACTTAAATCTTGAATAAATTCTGCAACATTTCCAAAATCATTCATTTACTCTACATTGTACTATAGAAGATCTTAGAAACCTCCACAATTGCAAGAAAAGGATTTAGCATCTATGTTTTTGTCACGATTATAGAATTGACACCCTCTTTTTGGTAAAGGATAGAGTATATATGTATAAGGATGATGATGATGATAGTGTTGGTGTTGATGTTGTGATGTAGTATATAAGGATATTATTGGAAAAAAAATTAACATATCTAAATCGTTGGTGAAAAAATTGAAACAAATCAATCGTTAAACTTCAAAAGTTCAGCTTTGTGCATGTGAAATTATTGCCATTGAAACTGCCAAGGTTGCCCATTTCTTAATTCAGTAAAAACAGTGTAATTAGACAGCAAAAATAATACAATGCAAAATGCATCAGACGTTCACGAGCCTCAAAAGGCAATAACTTTTGAACACTTCATGTGGGAACTTAAGATCCTTTAAAAATTAACGTGCTATATGGTACGAGGGACATACCTTGTTTACTAGCTTCCACTTGCTTAAAGCTTTCTCCAAGAAAGGATGCAAAGATGAAAGATGTATCTTATGTTTAACCAAACTTAGACTCATGTGAATCCTTGATTAGTGAAAGCTTATTTTCAAGTTAACTACATGTTATTTACAAGTTTTAGATCTTGTCACGAGAAACCCAGAGAAGTAGCCAGAAATCGCAGAGTATAAAAATCTGGCAATTAGTTAGTAGTTCCAAAATATCTGGTCCCTCCGGTAATATTTCTTAAGATATTTCTGTACTAGAACCCTGTAACTCCATTGCGTGTGCGTCTTGAACTCCAAAAAAGCTTCTGCACTCATGTGAAAGTCCCCTTTACCCAAAGCCTCAAACACAAGTGGGTCAGTTAATAGTTGCGGTGAATGATCCAGGTACAACTTGTTTAAAGCAAAGTACAGATTTTTTCCAAGCTTTTTATCCAAGTATGCATCAACTACACAGCCATATGTCACCAGATCAGGGATCACTTTCTCATCTACCATATGCTCGATGCTAAGGTGAAGGTCCCAAAACAAAGACATCCTTGAAAAGGCCAGAGCACGAATATTAAAGGTTGTAACATCAGGCCGGAACCCAGCTTCCACCATTCTAATAAATTCTCGCTGTAAGCTTTTCATTTTAAAATTGGCAGCATAAGAAAGTAGCATAAGATTCCATAAAAAGTTCCCCACATTTTTCCTGCCTAGACCGACACTTCTTATGAACTCACCCAAATGATAGAATTTTCTCTCCCTTATATATGCAGAGGCCATGGCCCTAATTGCTTCCTCATTGATCATAAATCCAGATCTCTTAAAGCGTGCATATGCATTCTCCATTTCTTTCAAAGAACCAAAAATACAATAATACAAAAGGAAAGCATTAGCAGTCTTGGACCCGATACGGAAACCCCTCGAAACCATTTCCTGTACAGTTTCTTCCATCAACTCAAGTTGTCCTCCTCTTCCAAAACACGAGATAGCCAAAGAGTAAACATGGAGTAATATGCCAAAATTCCTCCAACTGACATAATGTAGAATCTCAAGCACGCCATCAAAATTCCTGTGCTTTTCATAACTATCAAACAGTTTTGAGATGAATTGAATAGACGGCACAAAAGAACTGTTAACAAGTTGTTCCCATATAGTTTGCGCTTGAGGAATGAAGCCACTCTCTGCATAGTATAACATTTCTGCAGACAAACTAGATATTTTGGGCAGACAGCCATCAACATTCATATCATGCAAAACAATGTGAGATTTTTTTCCAAAAGAAGAATGGTCTCTATAGCCGTCCAGGCCTTTACACTGCAAGATTACCTGTTCAAATAATATGAGAGGAAAAATGTCAATTGGCATAAAGGGTAGTTCTTTAGTCTTTACATAGTTATTGTCCATCTCTTTGTGTATCACATACCAATTTGCGGATCCCAATTCGTTGTTCTTTTGTGACCACAGTAACAGATCGTTGGTGGCATTGGAAGAGCAAGGCTGAGGCATTCCAAGAAAGTGAACCAGCAGCCATGGACGCAATCAGAGAAAGAGACCACATGACATGAAGGATCAAGAGGAAGAGGCATAGGGCTGATCTGATAGTCAGATTGTGAGAACAGAGAAAAACAAAGATAGAGATAACTCTCAAATGATTAACTAGCTTTGTATAAAATTATCCTATTTAACACTGGATAACTCAAAAAAATCCAAATATTGTTTAACAGAAACATGTTAAAATGCAAATAGCTATAGCATTATCACATAATGAAATATTGACAAATTTGGTTTATGTCTATTTCATTGAGGGATTTTTTATTATGGATAATACTAGATGTACCATTGTACACACCTGTACACACCATTTAGTAACACAGGAAAAAATGTAAACATTAGCACAGAAAAATGTAAATTTCTGTGCTAATATTTACATTTCTCCGTGTTGCTAAATGGTGTGTACAATGGTACACATAGATTTATTCTTTTATTATTATTTTATTCAGTTGTTTGTATTACATATTCTTCATCATATATATTCATTGAAGAACTGAAACCGAAGGCATTTTGCAAATGAGGTGGTTATGATGAAAACTATTATTACAATTATGAGAATTTTCTGCCTATATTGATAATCCATGGGTTTTTGGAAAAAGAAAATGAGGTTAATTATTGCTGTATACATCTAGTTTAAAAAGATAATATATTGTTATCCAATCAAATACAAATTGGCACTCAAACAAAGAGCAAAAGTGGTAGCTTAGCATCCCCATTAACAAGAAAGACAAACACAATAGATATATAGAAATCCTAACCATGAGATGATTCTTTCAAACCTATGCTGCTTAAATACAACTAGAATTAGTAACTATGGAAGTTTTACAAAATATGAGACACAATACTATTTGAATCTGATAAAATATACACTAGGTCTATTATTTATGGCCTATTATTTAGACCATAACTCGGTTATAAACCCGATGAAATCTCTTCACTTTTGGGCAGGGTGAAAACCGGGTCTTTGACAACAATCATATAAATCAGCAGAAGCAACACACAGAATTCAATAAATAGTACTAATTTATAACAAATAACAACAACACAAAATTACAAATACTACTAAATACAATTATGGTATAAACCAGACCAATCAACAACAAATAATCAGCAGCAACAACACTAAAAATTTCAAGAAATTTGTAATCAGCCACTAATTTAATTGTTTCCAAAATAATTTAGCTCCATAAATTTGACTCTTTCAAAGGCAGAGCAAGAGGAAGCAGAGGCAGAACAAATCAAGAAACAAGAACAAAATTGAAGTAGAAAACAAAAGAGCACACTTTCTAACTTATTCTTGGTCAAGATATCTAAAGAACGGAACAAAACCTTCAAATAAATTAAAGCAACCCATAATTTCAAGCATCCTAAGTTTAAGAGGAAAACAGAACAAATTAGTAATTACAGGTTTTTACCTTTCAAGTGAAGCAGCGAGGCGTCCGTGAACAAGTGGAGGAAGAGATAGAATGCAGCGGCTCTGAATGTGAGACTTTTGTTAATCCATAAAAGTGAAGAAGGGAATCCAATCTTAGCTAAATTATCTGTTTATTTCATTTTTAAGGAGATAGAACAAAGTTTTTCGGCTATAACTCCTAACATTTGTAAATAAGAATGACATCAATTTTATTAAAGATAAAATTTGATTTTTAATTATTTAAAAGCATAGTTATAAAAATCTACCAGTCATCAAATCGGTCAATCTACACTTCGTTACTGATTTAAAGGTTAAATCATTGAGTCACTAAGTAAACCGTTAAACTGATCTCAAATAAATAAAATTATAATTTATGAAAAACCTAATATTAAAATTTGACTTACAAATCTTTAATCCACGTAAAATCTCAATTGAATTCATATATTAAAAAAAAAACTAATACTAAAATACATCAATAATCCAGAACAACCAATTAACGGCAGCAAACTAACAATTATTAAAACATAAACCAGAACATATCAATGACCATTAACAGGCAATAATCCAGAACCAATCACAAAATAAACAGTGGAAGAGCAAGGCAGCAAACCAGCGGACCACGAGCAATGCAGGGGAAGAACAAGCAATAGTCCAGAATTAACTTCAGAAAAAAAAAAGGGAAAAAGGGCCACGAGCAACCAGTGGAAGAGCAAGGCAGCAAGCACAAACCAGTAGAAGACGGCCCGCGGTTACGACGGGACGGCAGCAAGCTGCAAGGCACGGCGAGCGGCGGCAGGAACGACGGGACGAATACGCAGCACTGCAACACAGGCGCGGCGACGGCAACACGGCGAAGACGCAGTGGCGACGGCACAGGCGGCGGCAGCAAGGCGGTGAAGTGATAGGCGAGAGTGAGTGAGATGAGTAAGGATGGAGGCACTGGCTGGCAGTGAGGATAGGAACAATGTCGAATTGAGTCCAGGGATTTTTGATATTTTTTTTAAGGAAAAAACAGCGTTGTTTGCTTCATTTATTCTTAACTTTTCATATTATCCTACATTTTATTCTTATATGTTATAAATATTAAAGAGTATTATACTTTTATAAATATTAAAATAGGTATTAAGAGATTAAAAGCTACCATATATATCACAAAAAAAAAAAAAATACATTACACCTTCATTCATATTTCTGCTTAGTACCATGTCTCATGAAAAAAAAGACAAAAAACATAACTTTGATGCAAGCTCTTTCTAACCTACTAAATTGCTCGAAAAAATATCTCCTTTCAAGTGGAATATCTTAGGCTTTTTTATTAGAATGCCCCTATTTTTGAAACTTATTACGAGAATATCCTTGTTTTGAAACTATTTACGAACTTGCCCTCGTTTTGCCTACGTGGCGATACGGTGGCAGCTTCTTTTTTTTTTCGGCTGCTGACTAGGAGGCGCGGATGGGGAAGGTGCTTCCAACGTGGAGGCGCCAACAAGGGAGGTGCCTCCAACGTGGCAAGCGCGAATGGAGATGGCGCCTCCAACGTGGAGGCGCATTTGCAGAAGGTGCCTCCTACGTGGCAGGCTCTGACCGCGTAGGCGCCTCTGACACGTGGCACACACAAATTTTTTTTTGAAAGTGTGTATTTGATTTGCAAAAATGTACCTGATTAACACTTTAATATATCCCAAAATATTAACTCATGTGTTTAACAGAAAACACATAACATATTCAACAGAAATCATATAACCTGTTCAACTAAAAACATATAACCTGTTCAACTGAAAACAAATAACCGTATCTACTGAAAAGAAAACTACGGTGCTCAGCACAAATCTAACTTGTTGGGATGTTGAACAGGTTATATGTTTTCAGTTGAACAGGTTATGTGTTTTCTGTTAAACACATGAGTTAATATTTCGGGATATATTAAACTGTTAATCAGGTACATTTTTGCAAATCAAATACACACTTTCAAAAAAAAATTTGTGTGTGCCACGTGTCAGAGGCGCCTACGCGGTCAGAGCCTGCCACGTAGGAGGCGCCTTCTGCAAATGCGCCTCCAAGTTGGAGGCGCCATCTCCATCCGCGCCTACCACGTTGGAGGCGCCTCCCTTGTTGGCGCCTCCACGTTGGAAGCGCCTTCCCCATCCGCGCCTCCTAGTCAGCAGCTGGAAAAAAAAAAAAGCTGCCACCGTGTCGCCACGTAGGCAAAACGAGGGCAGGTTCGTAAATAGTTTCAAAACAAGGGCATTCTCATAATAAGTTTCGAAAATAGGGGTATTCTAATAAAAAAACCAATATCTTAAGATAATGGATAGCAAGGTTCGCCAAATGTTTTCTTACTTTTCTTTTTTTATTTGTAAATACATTCAAAATTAATTATTCTTTTAGCCGAAAAAAATTTGTTTCTTCATAATATTTGGTGAATTTTCTACTGTTCTAAAAGTTGTGTTTATGAGTTTACATATTTATAGATTTTTTAACAAATATCTTCCTCCACATAAAGTCATTTGGATATTTTTTTTCTGCTCTTCCATTTGAAAATATACCAAGAATTTTTAGGGATTTTGAGATGCGTTTGCTGTTTTCTTTAATATATGTTGTGGCTTAGTAGTTGGCAAAGAGGACAAAGAGGACCCAAATGACGAGCTAACCAAAACAGGAAGAGAAATGCGAATGAGAAAATATTGAGTGAGTCATTTTAAGCCTTATTCTTGGTTAAATTGTCACTACTCAAATCTTTTAACTCATTTTAAAACTAAACATATAAGTTAATTAGTAGATTTGATCTTGTGAAATGTACCAATCTAAATTGGTATTAGTGATTTAACAGATTAACGAGATATCATAACATATCATAACATGTACACAGTGTTGATGAGAATTTTGTTTAAAAAAATATCTAACTCAGATGTAAAGGTTGTCCATCTCAACCAATTAAAGTTGAGATAGAGGATCAGCTATCCACTAACAAATTTAACTTCAGTAGAAAAAAGAAGAAAAATAGTTAGACTTCAGATAACATTGCTAGGAAAACTACGATAGTATATTTTTTAGAAAGGTGTTCACATATACCTTTGTGTCCAAGCAGAACGTCATGTTCCAATGTTTTGAATCTTCAAGATATAATCTAAAAAATGTAAATGGCTTGGATTTAAGGAGGTGGCCTATTGGCATGCAATGGGACCACTCTTGGGTCAGCTTCTAGGGGTTGAAAATCCCTTGTTTACCCAAGCTGGTTTGGAAGGAAGCTTAGCTTAGCTTCAACTTAGTACTTTTAAAAAATAAATATTAAAAATTTTATATTAGATAATAAATACACATTAGGATATTTACATTTAATAATTTTATATGTAAATCAATTGAAAGGAAAAAAGTATAGGGATCTAATTAAAAATTTGGTGAAACTATAGGGACTAACAGAGTAATTAAACCTTTATCTAATTTAGTCCAACTAATTCATTTATTTATGCTAAATAAAAGATCAGTTTGATATCAAATAAAGGAAAAGTATAGGTAACCAATAATTTTTTAACCAACAAATCAGCCAATAAAAAATAGAACATCTGAAACCATTGTTTATAGAACATCCACAATGTAAGCCATAGAACATCCGAAACCTAAAGCAACATCAGTCAACTTTATAATTTTTTTAGAAACAGAACATTCGAAACCTAAAAACAGAACATCCGAAACCTAAAGAAATAGAACATCCAATTTAAATTGTTGGCTGAAATTTTGTTGGTTACCTAGCATAGTTGTCAAATAAAATGTTCGTTCTATGCTATATTTTATGCTATTTGATATCAAAATAATTTTATATTTTGATATAAAAATAGAGAATTTAATTAGACTTAATTAGACAAAATAAAGGGCAAATCACTTAAATAAATAAAATGAGCTCCAATATTATCTGATTGCACAAAACTGATAACGGTCAGTTTTTTGTGCAAAGGAATAAACATGTAAATCGTTGCTGGGGTGCAACGAACCACATATTTAAAAAGAAATCTTGGCACCCTACAACAATTTTCCTTGAGAGAAGTTTTGGCGAAAATCGTTGCTCCCCTACCGCGATTTAGTGTGAGCTTCCAAACTCTATAAAATCGCGGCGCCCCAACAGCGATTTTGGTAGGGTTAATATAATAAGCGACGAGCTTCCTCCCCCTCATTTGCAGCAAAGATCTTCTTCTTCTTTCCTTCTCTCAACGCCGCCTGCAAAGGAAAAAGGGGGTTAGTCAAAAAAAAAATTGAAGGAAAAAAAGGAAGAAACAAGTCAGCAATGGTGGAGCCAACACAAGTGGTGGAAAGGGACACTGTGGACCGGCTTTATCGTTTGGATGGGGTTTCACATGTAACTGCTAACATCAATGATAAGGTTGGTAATTTTTTAATAATTAGATTGTTGGATTGTTGTTCCATTGACATAAACTGTTGTGTAAAATATAGTTATTAGTGTGTGAGCATGTTATGTATGTTGATTTGTTGGAATGATTATTGTAGTGGAACACGTTATTGTCATAGGGATTTTATTTAGTAAAAATTTAATTTTAGATTATAATTCGGTAGTTGTTATTGTTGGGACTTTTTATATTTCGAATTATCGTAGTGGACTATGGCAGTGTGATAGTGACCGTGGCAT
>JASCZI010120830.1:313616-411411 GCA_036250425.1 Stylosanthes scabra
CCAGGGACCAGACTCATCATTAACAGATCCAACAGGGCAACAGCAGCTTCGGTTCTGTCAATTCACGCTTATCATTCTTCTCATTGATCACTATGTCTATGATTATTACTTTCCCTTCCTTACCTTTCCTTGAAATAGCTTCTCTACACTTCTTCAGTACCTTGACACAACCTTCATCGCTATAAGCATGCAAAACTAACTGCAACATGGATAGTAACCATAGTAATACTTTAGTTAGAGGGTAAAGTATCGTTTTCGTCCCTAACGTTTGGGGTAAGTGCTAAAGATATCCCTAACGGTGGGACAAAATTAATACAATTTCAAAACGTTAGGGATACAAATAGAATGTTTTAAACGTTAGGAACATTTTTAGGACTTACCCCAAACGTCAGGGATGAAAACGATATTCTTAGTGAAAAATGAAATATTTGTGCACTATATAGTAACAATTTGAATCTTGCATACCTTAAGAAGAGTGGCATCAGCTGAAGGAATTGAATCAAACATGTCACCCCCAACAAATTTCAAGTTATTGCAATCTTGCAAGTTTTCAACAACATGTGGAAGATCAAGCACTACGCATTGCAAATGAGGCAAAGACTCAGAAAGCAATCTAGCCATGGCGCCTTTTCCGCCGCCAACATCAACCAATGAATTCAGCCCATCAAAAACAGACTTGCAGTCTTTGATCACCAAATTCATCATTCCAGAGTCATTGATCATTGCTTCATTGAAGAGGGCATTAAACTCTTGGTTTTGGCTTAAATAGTCCCAGTAGCTTGTGCCATGTGCAGTGTGAAAGGGTGTAGGCTTATTTGTGTGGAACCATTCTGCAAGAACTCAGGAGAGTTAAGTATAGCAGGATGAAACATTGCTTGAACATAAGGAGCGAGAGTTGGGACAGCGTCTTTGAGGAGGAGCCTTGAGGAAGGTGTAAGATCATACCCCATACTTTTGTGTAAGATCATACCCCATTATTTCTTCTTCTGCTTCTTTTCCACCATCAATCTTGGTTGTAACAAAGAATCCAGAATGCACCAGGAACCGCATGAGCCTATACACATATAAAGATTTGTTAGGGTCAATTTGAAGTGCCAAGACCAACTCATCAAGTGTAATGGGTTGGCCATGGTTGTGGATAATGTCTGGTATTCCCAAATGAAGTGCACTTTTAAGGCACATAGACCCAATGGAATGGTAAGTATAGCTGTATAAATGAGCTTGAGCTTGAAACAACTCTTCAGGACTCTGCACTTGCTTCATCTCCATGCTTTCTTTTGTTTATGGTCAACGGTCCTTTCTAGTAATATATAATTCTATGTCAACAAATCATAACAACATAATACGTATATAAACAGTGACATAAAGTAACCAAAAACAAATTAGCCAACGTCAATCAACAATATAAAAAAATTCAATTCATTTGCAATTATTATTTTACCCTTATTTTTCACTTGAGTAATATTGACTAACTAACTATTAATTACAAGAATAATGCTAGGGAACAAACGTTAGGGAGTCCATAGAGAGCCAATAAGTGTAATTAGCTAAGAAAATAGTGGGTGGTAAAAAGGGAAATAGAAAAGAAGAAAAAATGATATTGGCTACCTATTGTCTTCCTAATATTGGCTACCAAGACTTTCTTTATACTTTCTCATATATAAAATATCACCTTTGTATAGTAAGTGATTAGTACTTTATATTTTAAATATCATGTGTGTTAATAATTTAATAAATAAATAAATATTAATATATATTTTCGAGCTGGCTCACGAACTAATAAGCTAAGCTTACCTAATCTCAAGCTCAGCTCATTTAATTTTCAAGTTCAAACCTATGCTCAAACTCGGCTCATGAACTCACGAGCTCAACTTATCAAGCAGATAATGAGTCGAGTTCAAGCTAGCTCATGAGCTGGCTTAACTCACTTCCAACCCTATCCATATGCTTATAGTTTTTATGCTTTTTAAAACACCACTGAAAATTAACTTGTACTTATCAAAATTAAAAATTAATATACCTCATACATTAATAAACATTTAAATTTATCCTTAATAAACAAATCACAAAGACAAATTTAATTCAGTCTGAATAATCTAATAGTCTCTTCAAAACTATGCGGCATCTTTGTCACAATAATGAATGACACAACTTTAGCTTCCCTCAAATGGAATCAGTAGTGATATGATCCATTCACCTATCAAAACATCAAATATCAAATGTTTCTAGTGAACAAACACTAGCATGAAAGATAGTGTACACATACTTTCCCATATACAATATGTAGCTGAAGAAAATTTCCCTTCTATATTATTGTTAGTTTGATTACCTGTAAATTAATACAGAAAAAAAAATTGTAAAATATGAAGAGCTGTCTAGGCTACAGCACCAAAGGAATTCCCACCCTGATTGAAGTTATTTCCACTTGACTGGAAGTAAGAAACTGCTGCCCAAATCACACGCAGAAGCAGAATAGCGGCAAATACAGTGCCTCCAAGTGTGCAGAAGACCTAAGATTCAGAGTAAATAATCATTCATGATTGTTAGGTTCCAAACTTAGAATGCAATTCTCAATCACAAAACCAAAGGAATTTGTTGAATTATGACTGAAAGGGACGAAAGGAAAGAGAGAGAGAAATAGAGAGAGAATCTTGAGAGAGTAAAGTTAGAGGGAGAATCTTGAGAGAGTAAAGTTAGAGAGAGAAACTAAATTCTGTTAATGTGTGAAAGTGAAGCTCAATTACAACAGTGTTAGTTTGTACAATATATACTTAGTTAGGACAAGTAACTAACCAAGCAACTGATCTGTAACTAATATCTAACACGTGCTTAAAACCACTAACAGACTTGTAACTAACTTCATCAGCTATAATGCACTATCAATGACAAAACCATAGTTCATGCTTTGCTTGTGTTGTGATATAGTGGCTAAGGGGAAATACAAAAGACTGGAGAAATTAAAATCAATAAATTAAGGGAGAAATAAGAAATTATAAAACATGTCAAGAGGTCATATCTTAACACTAAACCTTAGCTAATATGGAACAAATTACTCTCTCTTGAAATTTCAACAGTAGCATGATAATGTTATGATCTCAAACTTTTTCTTCTTTTTTTTTCTCTGGTGTAATCGTGTAAATGAAGAACTTATTTGAGTTAGCTCTTGGATGTTCAAATGAACTCTTCACAACTAATGATTTCATAATATATATTTCAAGACCTAAAGCATTATAAATCTGAATGATGATAAATTCTGAAAAAAAAAAAGGGGGAGTGAAGAGAGGGGGAGGGGATCATAGAAAAGGAAGATTTGCATTGCGTGATTGCGCAAATAGCATTTCAATCAAGGAATTCTGATCAAATGAGTTGTAAGATACTGAGTTGTGTAACAAACATAAAAATCATATTATTTATTTATTCTAGAAACTATTACAATCCTTCCCCACAACTCTTATCTGCATGCAGCAAAGGAAGATGGCCTGATATCAATTCAATTAGTGTTTATAGCGGGTGCATGATGATACTCTAGACAATAGATATGAATATGAAGCAACACAAACGAAGGGTTCGACTAAGAATGGATTCTCAATTAAGCCATTCAGCAATGGGAAGTAAATACCTCAAGAAGTGCTTTGGCTATGGAAAGTGAAGCAAGTAGCAGAGTCCCATCCACTGCAAAAGAAACCTGAATTTCCCCCACATATGAAACAAATAAGAGAAAGTAGAAACAAAACCACCAAAAATAAAATTCAAAAGAAAAATTAAAATAGATAACCACAAGGCTACAACAATTGAGTTTCCAGACCACATGAGTAGTATTTGAACTACAAGGGCAGAATCAGTATCAGAGTAAAATCCTCCCATCCAGGTTTTTCCTATTCAGAACACCCGGATTTATGATTTTTCTTATAAGAAATAAGTTCTGAACCACTTCAAGTGTTAAACTAACTGAATAAGCTAGTCCCATTCCCAATGGTATTTATTGATTTTGAGCCTGGGCCCTGAACTGGTTTAGTCAGATTCTGATAATAAAATCTGAATATCAGTGGCAAAGATTAACTTAACTGTTACGGCCCAGCCCTAAAATTGGGTCTAGCCCTGAGGCCAGACCAGGATCATCCCGCCCAGGGGCACTCCGGCCCACAAGGGAAGATACCCGATTACCCGAATGGTCTAATCGCATCCCCGGGAAATCCAGTATGTATCTCGAACGGATCCATCTGAATCTCCACCAAATTCAGCCACCAAACACTATAAACAGAGGGCTTAAACATATGCCTAAGTTATACTATCTAACCCTTATCCTTAAAACTCTTCGACCGACGCCATGTCGGAGTTCCTTCTAGGTACCCCCACCAACAGGTTCGAGGATCGTGACCTGGGAAGTCTTCGTCCCCCTCACATATCAACGATAACGCTGAGTTGGCCGTTAAATGTTTGCGCTAGACGCCATATGATCTAAGCAAATGTCTTGTAGAAAGTGTAATGGTTGAATGATGTGGAAAAAATCAATTTTGCTTAGAATTGAGAAGCTAAATCCACAAAAGGGCAAAAAAGTTGGAATCCAATTTGATGCCATTTAAATTTCAGTGGTCAATTTGATCACAGCCCCAAATTTAAGGAGCCAATGTGATATTTAATTAGCCTCACGAAGATTTCACCCAAGAAGCATCATTAACTAAATAGCAGTTCATTGCCTCAAATTATTATAGAGTCGGCAAATTAAAGAAAGGGGAAGCTTCAAGCAATTCTCAGCAATGCACCAATTACTAGTGATTAAGTGTGATCTATATTGGGCAAATAAGTAACAATCTAAATCTTAAGTTGTTAGCTACAGCTTACAAGTAACTCAGAAGTCAGAAGTCAACGTAAAACAAAATGGAAAACTAAATAGCACTTCTTGATTCCCAATTTTGAAAATAAGGGTTCCAAAATAATGATTAAAAAAAAAAAAGAAGAAACTTACAAGCTGAGGCGAAATCACTGATGGCAAAACGGAGCGAGAGGCTTTCTTGGCACGCTTAGAGAATTTCTTGAACATGCTTTGAAAGAATCTGATAAACAAATCGAGGCTACTCTCTGCATCTTCCTCATCGCTCTCGTCATCAACCCCATCATACCCACCGAAGAGTCCCTCATCCATCTCATATTGTTCTCCTCCACTTGGGTTATTCAACTTCAAAGTGAACCAAATTCGAAATCACAATTTAGCCACTGTTTGTTTGAACGGTAGATGAATGAAAGAGACACAAATCATGTGTAGTACCTTGCTATTGCAATTGCAGATTAATAATTGATGTGAACGATGCTTGTAGAAGATTCCAGAAGGAAAGGGGTGTTGAAGCGGAGAAGGAACATTAGCGGAAGTGAAACGGAAAAACTTGGAAGAAGGTGGAAGAGAGTGTGTGAAGTTGAAAAATGGTGGTGCAGTTGCAGTACTTGCTGCCATTTTTGTTTTTGCTATTTTGTTATGTTTTTATGGACGTTATTTATTATCGTCCTTAAGTGTTTTAATGGCCCGGTGGAAAAAGGCCCGCGAGGGCGCTGACGCGCTGTGTTCGGCCTGGTGTGCGAAGCAATAGGTGCACTGGTGCTGCTTATTTAAAAAAATATATATATTTATACAATAACAAAAAATATTTATTACCCAAAAAAAAATATTTTAATAGGTCACACTCGTACACTCATGCTAAAATAACATAAAAAATAAAAACAGAAGTAGCTAATATTTTTTTAACTAACAAATCAAGGTTCCAAAAAAAAAATTAATTATCGAACCGTTTAAACTATTGGTCATTATTGGTCACTGGTCTAATTAATCGAACCGAAGTTCGACTAAAACATTATTTTATAAGACAACACTAAGATGAAACTTTAAACGGTAAGATAGAAACACTCAAATTTTAACAAAGCTAATTAGTGTGAGCTAGCTAAGCTTATAAGTAATAAGATTAGTCAAATGAAGGGTTTGAATCCTACTTACTGACAACATCTCATCATATAAATATCTGTTTACTAACATTTCATCATATAAATATCAGTTTACTATAAATAATGAAAATGTTATTCCTTACTTGTGTTTGGGAGAAATGGCTTGAAAGAAGACTTTGGTTCGGCATCTATCAATATTGATGTCCACTCAATTAGCCCATATTTTCATACCTGTTTCTAAAGTTGCCAAGTGGTCCCAATTCTAATAAGTAATACACGGGAGTTTTGTTAATTAAACACATCATAAAACTATTAATTTTGGAGCTAACCTTAGTTGTCGTCCCTCGCTATTTAAAATTAATTAATAAATTAATTGTTCACAATGCATGCAAAGAGAATAAATAATATTTTAAAAGCACATTTTGAATAGTCTTACATAAATTAAGAATTAATTTGTAGATTGTTTTCCCCTTTTGAATCAGATTGCAAAAGAAAATTAAGCACCAAAAGCAGTAAACGGAGGTAGCAATGTAGGCAAACAAACACACGTCATGTTATTAACAAACTTCAAAAGAGAGTCACATAAACCCAGAATCCATCATCACATATTACTCACTAACAAAGCTAAACAAAGATTTATTCTTATAATTTTAATTTGCTTTCTTATTTCTACTGGGTGAATTCCAAATGAATGTAATATTATTGATCTTAAGCATTAACAATTTCAGGAGATATTGTAGCAGCTAGGACAAAGGAGAAAAAAAAAAGAAAAAAAGGCAGCAACTAGTAACGTTTGAACTTTGAAGCTCGAAAGTGAAGAAAAAATATATTATCTGACGACGCCGACCAGGGAGGAGAACGGGCAGGAGCAAGACGACGGAAGTGACGGCGCAAACAACGGTTGAACGGGAAGAGAGTGAGAGAGTGAACAGTGGTGTGTGGATGCGAAACCGGCGAAGACGAAGACAAAGGCCACATATGAGAAAAGCGAGGATGTGACCGACGAAGACGATAAAGTGTGCTAATTGGTTTCCTTCCCTTGGTATCCATGTGAAACCACACTTGGGTATAGAATTATAGATTGAGCTAAATTCAAAATCTCTTCTAGGATAGGTCTTATCTCTCATATTGTGCTATGTGATTTTATTGACTGGATAAGGTACCTACTATTTGATTCTAAAATTAAGTTGTTGGTGTCTTGAATCTTTGCAAGTTTTAAGGCTTCCCTGGTTGCAATCAATTCTACTGCTAATGTCGAGTGTATCGAGACAAAAGAGGTGGAACTTGTGATTAAATTTCTTTTACGATCTCTAAACATTGCCGCCATTGCATCTTGTCTTGTGTTGCCTTTAAATGTTGCATTTACATTGCATTTGATCCACCCCTATGGAGGTGCGTGCCATGTAATTTGTTTGCCTACATTTGGTTTGCTCCCTTCGTTTGTGCTTTCTGATCTTGTCATTGTTGTGTACTCTTTCTCCATTGCGTTAGCCCTGAAAATAACTATATTGGAATTAAGTCTTGCATTAACAAAATTAGCTTGATTTCTTGCCTTCCATATTTCCCATAACATGTAAGCCACTTTATTCAAATAAAACTTCCATCCTTTTCCCCCTTTTACTGATTCATTTGATTTGCTATATTAGAAAACCAATTTTCTAACATTGAGACATTATAAATGGAGGGGCATTATTGAATTTGGCTTCCAAACCAGGCTGCCATTGTCCAATTACAAAGTAATAAGGCGTGTTCTATGGTTTCCATTTTCTGCAAGCAAATAAGACATAGAGCATTGTTAGTAAATTTCTTTTTGTATAAATTGCTTAAGACTGGATGCTGTTGTGTACTGCCCTCCATAAGAAATCGTTAATTTTCTATGGTACAGTTAAATTCCAAATAATTTTCCAAACTTCTGAGTTATTCATGCTTGTTGAGGTGATTTGTTATGCTTTTCTATCTTTCCCTTTTGATTTTGGTACTCTGTTTTAATTGTGTAAACCCATTTTTTTGTATGACCATATATGTATTTATTCCTTCCTCGTGTGTAACTTATTGGGGTTTTCAAAATCCTCTCAATAACTTTATGACTGAAATATTGATGTAGCTTATGTATATCCCATTGTCTGTTTGCTGATATGACATAGAATTAAGGATCTTGTCCATGTTGTAAATCCATCTAACTGTCCAAATTGAAATGTTTAAACCATCACCTATACTCCATCTTCCATGTTGTAAAAGAAAATCTCTTTCCTCAATCATATTCTTCCAAGTCCATGAACTGTTGTACCCTTTGCTTGCATGTATAAAGTCAGTATTAGGAAAATATATGGCTTTAAGTACTTTAACCCTGATTGCTTCAGGGTTTTGTGTTATTCTCCACGCCTGCTTTGCTAGATAAGCGATGTTCTGCAGATAGAAGACCTTAAAACCAATTCTTCTATCAAGTTTACTTTTTGTTAATTTGTCCCAACTCTGCCAATGTATTCCTCTATCTTTGCCACTCGATGCCCACCAGAATTTTGCAATTCTTGAGGTTAGTCTCTGGAAAAATTCTTTCGAGAGAAGAATTACATTCATCGCATGTTCTGGTATAGCATGTACAATTGATTTCATCAACACCTCTTTCCCCTATTGATTTAATAGCTTCTGCTTCCATCCTCCCAACTTATTTATGACTTTTTTCTCTATCCATTTCAGCGCTTTATATTTTTATCTTCCCAAATTACCCGACAAAGCTAAATATTTCTTATGGCCATCCCAACTGCCTATACCCAAAATTTCCTCAATATCTACCCTGACCTGCAGTGGAACTGAATTTTCGAAAATAATACTTGATTTTTCTATGTTAATTCTTTGGCCCGATGCATCCGTATATTGATTTAAATTGATAGGAGTTGGTATACTTCCTCTTCGTTAGCTTTTGAGAATATGATGCAGTTGTCTGCGAAAAGCAAGTGTGTTAGGATTGGTGCACTCTGAGCAAACCTAATTCCCGAAATTTTCCCTTCTGCTTTCGCATCTTCCATCAACATAGTAAAGACTTCATCCCCAATAATAAATAAATACAGAGATAATGGGTCACCTTGCCTAAGACCACACTGAGGTGTAATATTCCTAGATATTTGACCATTGATTTTAATCTTATAATTTACTTTTCTAACACATTTCATGATAAGCTTTACCCATTGCTGATTAAAACCAAAGGCTTCTAATAATATAGTTGCTAGGAAATCCCATTCTAGTATGTCGTAGGCTTTATTCATATCGATTTTTTCTGGAAAATTACTTTGTAATCATGAATTAATCTGCTCTCTACAAAAGCACATAAAACTCCTTATTTATTATATTTCTTAATCTATTGACCATTACCCTAGATATGATTTTGTAAATGAAATTGCAGCAATTAATAGGTCTTAACTGATTTAAAATTTCAGAGTTTTTAACTTAGGAATTAAGACTAAAATTGTTTCACCAAAGTTATTAGGTAATTCTCCTTCCTTAAAGAAACATTTAATCATTATACATACTTTTTTTTTTTATATATTTTGCCTGTGCTTTTGGTAGAATAAACCGTTTAAATTGTCTGGCTCAAGTGCTTTACAAGCTCCTATAGCAAAGACTGAATTTTTGACTTCTTCCTCAATCACCTTAGCTAGTAATTGTTCATTCATGGTTTGAGTTACTTGTATAGGGATCTTATGTAGATACTCTTAGAAGCCAATAGTTCTTGTTGCTTCAAAAAAATGTGGAAGTAATTAATGACTAGTTCCGCTATGTTCTTGTCACCATCTATCCATGTGTTATTTTGGTTTGTCAACTCAGTAATATTGTTTTTGTCTCTGCGTTGAATTGTCATGGCACGATAAAAAGCAATATTCTTGTCTCCCATATGTAACCACTTGACTTTAGAAGGTTGTCCCCAAAACTATTCTTCTTGCTGTTATAGCTTGGTTAATTCCATTTTTATATTCTGAATCTTGTGTTGTGTTTCCAAAGTAAGTTTTGCTTCTTGTAGTTTTTTGAGATTACTTTTGAGTCGCTTGATTTCTCTATCTGTGCATTTGAAAATGGTTTTGCTCCATTTACTAAAGTTAAATAAAGAATGAATATTTTGGAGAAGTGTGCATTCACATATTTTTATTTTTATTGAAATGTTTCTGTATTTTTAATTAAAGTATTATTGATTTTTTTATGCATAAATTTAAGAATTTAGTTTTCATATATCGTTAGTGTAATTTTATATAGATAATCAATCATGTATATTGATAAAAATAATTAATTTTTAAATTCATCATTTTAAAAATTAATAGATAAATCTAATTGGATCACTGCATAAAATTTTTTATACCGTCAATTTATATAAATTCTAAATTTAATAATACTACTATTTTAAAATGAGTTTGTTAATTTATAGAAATAAAAAATATTCTATAGAAAATTCGTTAAAAAAAGTCTTTCTATTAAATATTTAATAATTTTAAGTTCTTATAGATTTTAAAGACATTTATTTATTTTGTTGACTAATTTTAAAGACATTTATTAGCAAAATCTTAAAGATAACTAAATATAATTGTTGAAGGCAAAATCAAATCTTCATTTGCTATTTGGGTTGACAGAGACCGGTAAGAATGGGGCAACTGCCTGCCCTTAAACCTCAACTGAAGTCCAACTCAAATTTTTGTCGCTTCAACTTCCACAACTTCCTCACTCACTGGCCCCACTTTTCTTCCCAGAGAAATCGGATATTCTCCGCGGCCATTACCTTAAAAGTTAAAACGGCGTCGCACTCCACCGCAATACCAATGGCCTCCTCTTCATGTAATCATGTGCCGCAAATCTAATGGGAAATTAGGAAGTCTTATGTGGTAAGTGGGAACTGGGCTTCTTAAAAACACTTTCCACGCTCTTTCCGCTGGTCCTTGCAAACTAGCCAAGCCAACTAATTACACTAAAATCTAGCACCTTAATTGCTAATATTTTATGTTTTCTAAAAAAAAATAAATTAATTATTGGTATAAAATATATATTAAAATATTAAATATAAATTAAAATAATTTAAATATTATATATTTATACAAAAATGACAAATATTCGATGAGTGATTTGGCTGTAATTTTTTGTATGAGTAATGTTACGAAACCAACAATAGGGACCAGGGAGTCAATATATTTAAGAAAATAATAGGTGGTAATAGAAAAAAGAGAAAAAAAAAAGGAAAAAACATATTAATCCTTTATTGGCTAATAAATCATGGGTTCCCTAAACTTTCTCTTTTTGTATTTTTTGGTACTTAGTAATATTTAAAAAAAAATCAATTATTTATTTTCTTATTCAATTATTCAAATTTGGAAAGTGCAATATACGCTCTGGGCTGCGGGGGCGCGAGGAAAAGGAATAAAAAATCTAGCACGAACGCGAGATCTCCGAAGAGAGAAAAAACGCAGAAGGGTAAAACTGGCAACCGGAAAATTTCGGGGAGGTTGAATTGAATTGAAATCGAATAAAATCACTTGGTATCCGTTTCAGCGCTCCGAAATAAACGAAAGCGAAAAAAAAAAGAAAAAGCGCGTGAAATCAGAAACGAGGAACGGAACGGAACGGTTGAGGTAGGTCTCAACCATCGTCTCCGTCATCGTCATCGCCGCCGTGACCATCAAGGTCTTCGTTGTCTGCTTCACTCTTTAACAGATCGAGTTCCGGGATGAGTCAGCCCGAGCGAGTTCCGTCGTCTCGGACGGTTCAACTCGGCAGAGTTCAGCCTCAGTCGCCGGGTCACCGCACCATATACTGCAACGATCGCGAAGCTAATCTTCCCGTTCGATTCAAGGTTTTCTTCTTCGTTTACTTACCTTGCTTTTCATGCACTGTGTTTTGCGATTATGCTATCTTGTTCCATTCCTACTGATTTTAGATTCAGGAACTTTGAGTGGCTTAGTTTTTGGCTGTTTGCGTTGATTTTAGTTCAGATATTTGCTTCCTTTCTTTCTTTTGAACAATCAAGCAATAGTAATGTGTGCTAGAAATCCGTCACTCGTTGATTGAGTAGAAGTAATGGATAGTTGACTTCAGATTTTTTATTGCTGGAGCTTTGCTATTAATATTTACTTTATTTATGCTGATTGATCTATGGATATTTTGGTTTCAAACTGTGCTCAACCACTGCAATTGCTACAGCAATATTTAGATTGCAACAGCATCACTGCGGCATGTTACAAACTAGAATTTGAGGAGAATGGAACTAGGGAAACAGATGAGAATAATATTTATAGAGAGAATTTACTCATAGTAATCCTGAAGATAACAATTCATGCTCTCCTGTAGATAGTCGAATGACACTCTTTCCCAATTTATAGTTGTAGCAAATATGTATCATAGCAATTGCTACCCGCTTCAACTACATTTTCCATGGTTTTAGCATAGGTAGCAGTGAGATGAAGTACACTATATGGAATGTGAGTTTAGTACGGCATGTAAAAATGCGAAACTTCGAAGTGGAAATTGGACATGACAACATATCTCAAGTCAAGGAAATTAAGTATATTGGCTGATTGGCTCCATTAACCAAAAAATGATGAGGGATAGTGGAAGACATAAATCATAATATTCAAGCTGGTTGCAGAAAATGAAGGAGTGCTCCAGATTTATCTGCTGTAAAATTTACCACTAAAGTTTATGTTTAAATTTTACTGCATAGT
Organism: Stylosanthes scabra; assembly: GCA_036250425.1. Classification (NCBI taxonomy): domain Eukaryota; kingdom Viridiplantae; phylum Streptophyta; class Magnoliopsida; order Fabales; family Fabaceae; genus Stylosanthes; species Stylosanthes scabra. The sequence goes on from JASCZI010120830.1 coordinate 326,243, forward strand.
TATTATAATTGTAATGTGTATGGGACTACATGTTAACTATTAAAAGCCAATAGAGACATAAGTTTAGGGTCAGGATTGGCTTTTGAAAAAAAATCTTTTTAATCTATATCTTATTTAAAAAGATCTTTTATTAATAGAAACTGTTTTTTCTTTTGCTTTTTTAAAAAGCAACACATTGTTGGCTTCTTAAAAAATCATATAATTTGTTTTTTTAAATAAAAGTACTTTTTTTAAAAATGTATCCAAATGATATAAATTTGATGAAAAATATCTTTTTTTAACAAAAAAAGTACTTTTTTCTTAAAAAAGCCAATCCAAATAGACACAATGTTATGGAGACAGAGATGCTTAAATGGGCGAGTGGCCTCATTAGACTAGATAGAACTACAAATTAATTCATTAGAGACAGAGAGAGTTGAGGTAGTGCCAATCATAAGAAAGATGTATGGGCATATTTGGAGAAGGTCTCTGAAATAGTTTTCTTTTTGTTGCCTAAGAGTTCCGTGAGGTATTCAATTTAATTTCAATTAAATATGAAGAGATGAAGATGCCTACATACAAACTAGTTTCTTTTGTTGAAGTGAAATAGAATAGGAAGAAAGAGAAATACGGGATGATGAGGATTTGATTTTACGTGCTTGTTCCTCTAGAAAGGTACAATAATAATAATATATTGATCTTCAGTGAGAAGAGATAATGCTGTGGCTGATGCCATTATTCTGTCGTGAATTTTATAAATGAAATACAAGTAGAAAAGAAATTAGTGCACCTTTTTCAAAAGGGTGGTAACTGGCAAGAACTAGAAAGCTGATGCCTATTTTATAACAAGGTGCAGAGGTGGTGCATTGGTATGCTGAGTTGTTGGAATCTTGTGTAACATCAAATATGTAGGTTATTCATTCTATCTGTTTGAATCTTTTCTATCATCTAAGTTCAACAGTAATAGTTATATAAGAAGATTGTGATGTTTGTCTCCAAAAATGCCATGTTTTTGTGGGCCAGAGCATGTTTAAATTGAAAAGTTCTGCCAACATTTCCCCAGCTTTATAAGTTTGCTTAAATTAGCTATGGGTGTTAGTTTACATCGTGTAGTTCCATCAACTGTTACTTTTTTGTATGAACTGTAAACTCAAATTTAATCTTATTTATGTGTTATGCTCACACCTTGAAACCAATTCATTAGTGTTCTGTTTTTAAACCAACTTCCATAAATCATGGCTTTCTTTGTCTTGTCTGATATTTATTCTGTAGTATATTTCACATAATTTGAGTTAAGGTTTTTGACTAATTAATATGTATTATGTTAGGGGAATTCAATATCGACTACAAAGTACAACTTTTTCACTTTTTTGCCAAAAGGATTGTTTGAACAGGTAAGTTACTCCAAGCTTTTCGTCTTTTGAGACTGTGTATTCTGAGTTTTGCCTACCATTATATATTTATATGGGATTTTTAATCTACTTTCTCTAAAGAATAAAAGGGTCTTAATTCTTGATTTAAGATATGTAAAATCAATTTAGTATGTGCTCAAAATGGTTTTTTTTTCTACTTTTTTTTCCCCTTCTTTGTTTCTTTTTAAAAACAATACTGCTCATTGAAAGTAAATAATGTTTGTAGTCTGCCAAAAGAAAAAAGAAGTTTGTAGATCATGATGTCAATCTGCTTGCTGCTAATCAATGTTTTCACTCAACTGAAGATAAATATACTTCTTTTCGTTGCAGTTCAGGCGGGTTGCTAATCTCTACTTCCTTACAATCTCAATTTTGTCTACCACGCCAATCAGGTATGCAAATGCTATTAAACCAGTTATTTATTTATTTTTTAATTTTAAAAAAACAAAAAAACTTCCAAGCTTAACTTTGAAAAACAAGATTGTACTTACTGGGGAGTGTAAAATTTTAGTTCCAGTTTACCTGTTAACGACATAATATAGGTGGTACCATTTTCAATCTAGGTAGTTCTATTAGAAGGAACCATAATATGATACTAAGAAATTTTATCTTCACTCTTGGTTTTTTTATGTAAGTGCAGCCTATATCATTGATTATTATTATTATTATTATTATTATTATTATAAAAGAAGAATATTGTTATCACGGGGAGAAGAATAGTACAAGGAAATGGATATCTAGAATAGCAAATAACAACCAGAAGAAGAGCTATCTGTAAAGCATTTCTTTCTAATCTCTCAAAAGATTTGAGAGGAAAAGTCCTCTAAAAGAATAAAAGATCCAAGGGCTTTGCACCAAATAGATACCAAACTTCTAATCTTATACCATAAAACTGGTTTGCTAAAAAATCTGTCATTGACTGTGTCAATGGCTTTTATCATTTTGCACTTTCGTGACTTCGTGTTTGATTATTTCTTTGTTGGCTCCATGGTTTTAAGTTTTCAATTTTATTTACAGCTGCCTTTTGCTGGCAAACTGTTAATCCAACTGCTTGATATATAAGTGAAAACCCAATCCAGCCCTTGTCCAGAAAAATGGTACATCCCAGCTCCTGTCCAATTTTTAAAAAGACAAGCCACCCCTGCTCAAAAAATGGTACATCCCAACTCCTGTTCATGTTCACTGTGAGACATAGTGGCCCATCCGTCATATCCAGCATGTATAAGGGACAAGGGCTGCTATGTCTCATGGCAAATAGGACAGGGGACAGGATGTATCCTTTTTTTTTTTGGACAGAGGGCGCGTCTTGTCCTTCTTGGAAATAGACAGGGGCCGGTTTAGGTCTTTACTGTGAGTCTGTGATAACATTGAAATGGTCTATATGAAGCTATTTTTGGTGTAGTAGATTTTTCTTTATTTTGATTATGGTTTTCTCATTGAGTTTATAGTATTTCATTTCCTGTCAATGATTTGTTATTTTGATATGTTTTTCTTCAACTTTGCATTGTTGCTTCTATGTCATGATTTAATATGTGAAGGTGATTGTGCTTCTTTGTCAATGATTTTATATTCTCTTTTTGCCTGTTTGTGGTTTTAGAGTCACAACTTTTCTAATCAGTAATTACATATTTTCTGAAACTGCAGCCCGGTGTCCCCAATAACTAATGTGATTCCTCTGTCTTTGGTGCTGCTCCTCTCGCTTATTAAGGAAGCATTTGAGGACTGGGTTAGCTTTTTGTTCACTCTTCTTGATTTTTTGTACATTACTTCCTTCATCTCCCCCCCTCTCTCCCAAAGTTTATGTTTTCAGATAATACTGAAATGTCAAATAAGGACCTGTTAGAAAAAGTTGGCTAGATAAGTACTTAGAATAAGCATATTATTATGCAGTTTTAAGGTTGTACAACATTGAGTGGGTTAAATTGGCAACTGTGCTGATTTCATGTTCCTTTTTTTGTTTTCTAGTTTAAAATTCATCATGTAGAATTGATTATGCCATTGTGACTGATGTATTATTTGCGTTGGTTTTATCTTGTTAATTTTACAGAAGCGTTTTCAGAATGATATGTCCATTAATAATAATATGATTGATGTTTTACAAGACCAAAAGTGGGTGTCTATTCCATGGAAAAAGTTGCAAGTTGGTGATGTTGTCAAGGTGAGAGTGATTTATATCTGCATTTAATGTTGACATACTTCTATTTTAAACTGGTGCCTAATTTGGTATTTGTTGTAGGAATAGCAATTTTCTTCTAAATCTTAAGTTGGTTATCATATATTTTGGCTGTGTATATATGATGTTGTTTCTCAATTCTCATTATCTTTTAGGAGAAATCCCCTTGTTATCATCACTGACCCCTTATTAGGTAACAATTGTTATTCCATATTCTCATGTCACTTAGGGTGCGTTTGGTAACTGAGACTGGAACTGAGACTGGGAGACTGAGACTCAGTATTGTGTTTGTTGGACTGAGACTGAAATTTCAGTCTCAGTCTTCAAAATTTCAGTATTTTCAGTACCTCCAAATTGTGGGGACTGAAAGACTGGGACTGAGACTGAAACTTTAATAACATTTTTTCCCCCAAATTACCGTACCCATATTCAACTTTTTAAATTGCAACCGTACCCCCACTCACCACTCCTTCCCTTCCACCTCTGAAACTCTCACCCAACATCACCTCCATTTCCTTTCAATGTCACCACCATCTTCAACCTCACCTTCGACAACCATTACACCACCGTTGTTTCTCTCTCTCAACTGTAGCACCGCCATGACCAAAGAATCTCTTTTCATGGCCATCAAAGATTAAATCTCTTATGTCTTTGTCTCCCAAAGCAGTTATTTTTTTTCTTTTTCTCTTTTTTTATTTATTTTAATTTTTAATTTCTGAAATTGAAAAATGAGAAGAGTTGAATGCTGAATGAAATATTTGAACTTTGATTATGTATGTTGAATGGATATTGTCTCCTGTGCTCATAGATCTAAATCTGGTTTGGGAAGTTGTGCAACTCTCACCAAAGTGATTGTCAAATAAAATACTCTCATTGGGATCTCTTCCTCAATTTGAAAGCAATCTAAATGTCACATACATGGACATCAGTAATAACAAAATTGATGGAGCAATTCCACTCAATTTGGGAAATATAGAAGTCCATATTGTTAATGGGTATCGACGGTGGAAATAAAGTAATGGAAAATAAAAAGGGTGGATGTTAAGAAGAATGAAAATGAAAGAATAGAAGAATGAAAATGAAGGGATGTGGTTGGTCTTGCTGCTGGGTATCGACGGTGGTCTGTGGATGATTGGAGAAAGGGGAAAGAGGAAAGGGGAATTGTTAATGGGTTAGAGTTTATTTGGTTTTCAATTTTTAGGGTATTATAGTAATTTTGTTATTTTAGTCCTCATATTTCTCTTAAATCAAACATTTTAAACCAAACACAATACACAAACTAAATTTAGTCCCAGTCTTCCAGTTCAGTCTCCTAGTCTCAGTCTTTCAGTCTCAGTCTCTCTTCCAAACGCTACCTTAGGGTGCGTTTGTTTTCAGGTACTGGAACTGAGATTCAGTATTGTGTTTGTTTGACTGGAACTAAAATTTCAGTCTCAGTCCCCAGAATTTCAGTATTTTCAGTACCTCTAATTAGGAGGGACTGGGAGACTGGAGACTGAGACTGAAACTTTAATAATATTTTTTTACACAAATATCCTCAATCAACATTAAAGTTTTTAATACTAATCTTTGTTTCTGTTCCATCAACTTAATTTAATGTCTATCTCCCAGTCTTTATCTCTAATTAATTTTAAACCAAACACAATTCACAAACCTATTTCAGTCTCAGTCTTCCAATATCAGTCTCTCTTCCAAACGCACCATTAAGGAATTTGACTATGCATAATTCTCACCAGTCCTGGTATATATCTGTTCAACTTCTCAGTGTTGCTGACCAATTTATTCTAATATGTAGAGTTTGCGCACCTATTTCTGTATTTATCTTACCTGATGATAGTTTAAGATTCATAATTTTTCTCTTCCAATAAGTATCTTGTTATAATGGATATCCTTCCTTCTCTAGAAATCATGCTTGCTGATTTTTAATGAGAAGATATCTATATTTTAATTAGTAGTAACATCTCTCTTTCTCAAGTTGATATCACTCTTCAGAAAATAACTTTGCTTTTCCTTCTCTTGCCTGCTCCTCTGGTGGTGTGCATAACAATGTGGTAATAGATAGTTCGTTGTATTCTTCTTGGATTTTGAAAGTGGTTTTGGTATTAAGCATATTTTTCCATGCTGACTTCTTTTTCTCAATCGTAGATTCTAATTATAGTTATTAGTTTGGTTAGCGGATACTTGTAATCTAGAGACATTTAGGATTTTTAATTTGTGGAGCTGGTAGTGCTGGTTTGATTTTTGGCTTCAATTTACAATGTTTGTTTTTGTTTGTAGGTTAAGCAGGACGGATTCTTTCCTGCAGATCTGCTTTTTCTGTCTAGTACAAATGCAGATGGTGTTTGCTACATTGAGGTTTATTTATTTATTTTAATCTGAAAATAAGAGGGCTTGACATTTTTTAGGCATACATTAATTATTGTTTTTGGATGACAGACTGCTAATTTGGATGGGGAAACCAATTTGAAGATCAGGAAAGCATTGGAAAAAACATGGGATTACTTGACTCCGGAGAATGCATCTGAATTCAAAGGTTTCGATTTTTCATCGATTGACCCTCAGTTCTTTAGCACTGTCTTCCTTTTGACAATTGAATTCTTATTTTAGTTCTATGTACTTGGTGACAACCTATTGACAAATATTTTATCACAAAATGCATTTTATGTGAGGCATCTGGTGTTACTAGATAAGTTTTTGTTATGTAAACGTTTGGCTAATCTATGTGAACACCTGATGCCTGAAGCTTGGATTGGTTCTGCTGTGCAATTTGATACGTATGACTGCAGATTAAAGAAATGTGCAGCATCCTTTTTAGTCGCATACTCTTGTTTTTTTTTTTCTTCTTTATCCCTCTTTATTTATTTATTTATTCCCCCCCGCCCTCACTCTCTCTCTCTCTCTCTCTCTCTTCCCCATGTCGTCTATGTGGGATAGGTATTGCTAGAATATAATATACTAAGCTAGGAATACTACCAGGATAGGTAGTTAGAACTCAGAACTACACTAACTACCCTTGCCAGCAGCAGTAACTAACTTAAGCACAAGAATCCCTAATTTAACCCCTAGGACAGCTTGCTGCACAAGCTTCGATTTTTTTATTTTTTATTTTTATATATGCACAAATGCACATGAATGTGCATTGTGTCATTCAGATCAATAATACCAGAATGTTCAGCTCCCTCTTCTCTTCATTCTCTCTATTCTGTCTCCAAATTCTCTCAGGCTAATAAATATTATCATTTTCATTTATGCTTTAAATATTCAAATATTCTGTCAGCTGTAAGGATATTGATTGCTGAGTCTTAGATACTGATTATCACATTAGGCTATGGAAGGACTTCTAATTAGCCCCTTTATTGAATACTGTTAAATAAAAAATCAAAGACCAATGTTCAACCTGGAACCTTATTTCTCTAACAATATTTTCAACATTATATGGAGTATCCCCATCGTAAGTGACCCAAGCCTGTCCATATTTTGTTGCCAACGTAAACTATAACTTTTCTCCCTGGTGTCTGTTTCTTGTGATTCTCTCCTTCCAATTGTCAAAACAGTTACTCTGGCTTCCGGGATCCTAGTTTTTCTCATATCAATTATGCATTGACATGTTTAATTGCTCTTTTATTTTTTGTTATAACTCCTAAATTGTGATTTTTCATAGAAATGAAAATAGCTTTTCATGTATGATTGCTTTCCTTCCAATCTCCTTAGGATATTAATTACCAGTCCATGTATTGGACAATCAATACCAGTTTGATTGGTGTTCATTTCTGTGGTATGTGCGAAATCTAATCTGTGGCTTGTTTATTCTTTGTTATGACAGTTTTCATTTTTTTTTTCTTTGCTACTTGCAGCTGAAGTTCAGTGTGAACAGCCAAACAATTCATTGTATACCTTCACTGGCAATCTTATACTTCAAAACCAAACGCTGCCTGTCAGCCCAAATCAACTTTTATTGCGAGTATGTTATGATTTCCTGTCTCTTGGTAGGCTCTTGTGAGCTCCACTGCTATTCATAAAATAGTCATAACTGTTGCAGTTGATGGGATTTGTGAACTTCATTCTTCATTGTATTTGCTTTAATCATAAATTTCTTAGATCTATATTGATCTTTGGGTCACTGACAGATCAAAATTTCCTGCCTTTCAGGGTTGCAGCCTCAGGAATACAGAGTATATTGTTGGGGTGGTCATTTTTACTGGACATGAAACAAAGGTTTGATACCATAACGTGATTTCAAATTATGATTCATGCATATGTCTTTCAATTTTCTAATCCTTGGTGTTTCATGTAGCCTAAGACAGTTGAAGATGTAATTGTAGTTGTAGCAATGCATTGATTACTGAAATGTGCTACTGGCACACAGTTCTTTTATTGATTACTAGTTTGATTTCATTATTAATATCGTTATTCGTTCGCATATTTTGTTTTCAATTCTATTGGTGGTATGATTTGAAATGCTTGTGGATATTACCCTTTTTTCTGGGGCAGGGGCAGTGGGGTATTTGGATGGGCGTCCAGGGAAGGAAGAAAACCACTTGAACAAGAAACTGATTGATGTTGTGATGCTTGTGCTTTATTTATATTTATGGCTAATTAAAAAGTAGAGTATCCAACGCATGCTGTGTTTATTTCAACTAATTACTTGTCCATTTATTGTTGTTGATTTGTGTAATTTTTGTTTGAGATCTCCTTTTGGAAGCTTGGGTTAGCTTAGGCTTGTGATTCAGTTGCTTGGAATTTCTTTTCAGCTGTATATGCTTTTCTGGATGTTCTTTTCCTTATTATCACTGCTTGTTTTCCTTTTGCATTTGTTCATGCACACTTACTTTGGGGGTTCATTGCAGGTGATGATGAATGCTATGAATGTTCCTTCCAAAAGAAGTACATTAGAGAGGAAGCTTGACAAGCTAATTCTCACTCTTTTTGGAACTCTATTTGTGATGTGTTTTATTGGAGCTGTAGGCAGGTTTGTAACACATATTTTTCTTGCACATGATTGTTTTTGGCTAATGCTTTGAGAGCTTTATGATTGCTTGTCCTGGTACTGCTGGGAGGGGAAGGGTTTAACTTTATTTACACTCAATGGATGTACTCTTTTTTGTTATTACTGTTATTAGTTATTAAATACTAAATATTAATTAATGTACAATTTTTGGATTTATGTAAATTGTAGTGCTGTTTTTGTAAACAAGAAGTATTTCTACCTACATCTGGAATCATCAGAGGAGGGCGGAGCACAGTTTGACCCAAGAAACAGATTTTTGGTACTATATATTTCTATGTTAAGATAAATGACTATTTCAATATAATTCTTTTTTTCTTCACTTAGTGTCTGTTCTTCTTTTGTTTTCAGGTTTTCCTTCTGACTATGTTTACCCTCATCACGTTATACTCAACAATAATCCCAATTTCACTTTATGTGTCCATAGAGGTGCGTTTCAGTTGTTTATATACCCTAAAAATGCCATTTTATGAAAACGGGGTAAAATTATTTTTGGTTTCTGTATCAGATGATTAAATTTATTCAGTCCACTCAATTTATCAACAAGGACCTGCACATGTACCATCTTGAAACCAATACCCCAGCATTGGCCCGAACTTCCAATCTGAATGAAGAACTTGGGCAGGTAAGGTGATATCTCATTTTGTTTTACCTGACAGAAAACAAATTATTATTGACAAGGAAGACAGAAAGTGCAAGGATGAGCAAGACATACTAGCATAAATTCAAGTCAGATAGTTTTTGTTTAGTGAATGGTCTTATCCTCCTGTCCCTGATGCATTTCACCTGGTCTAAATCTTTTGTCTCTTTCTCTACATTTTGCTAACCTGTTAATACCTTTTCCCCCCTTGTTTGTGCCAAAGATTGATACAACTCTTTGAGCACTAGTTCTTGGTTCGCTCACTGCCTTTTCCCTCTGTTTGTTGTCTTATACTTTTCCAAGTTTTCAGCATTTAGCCACGATGACCACTGTTTGAAACAAGTTATTTTAACCTTCGCCTTCTCTTGTACGTTGGTATTCCCAACATTCTTTACCTATTAATTATAAAACATCTTGATCCTGCATAACCTCTAAGTGTTTATCTGTCTACGTTACTAACTTCTTTTTCATCTCATACTACATTTATTTGCAATTCCATGTATCTCCCACCTTTTTTTTTTTATAAATCTTTTTATGATGTCCTCCCTTTTCACCCTTCAAATGTCCCCACATTTCTCTTAACTCATATCTCTCCATAACTAGGATCCTATGTTGGGTATCACGATCTCTTTGGGGATAACTTTGTAGTTTGCATTAAAAAAAAAGACACTACACTTTGCAGCTTGTGCTAAGTTTTCTTTGCAATTATTTTCCAGAAGAAATTGATATATTGGCTTCTCAGTAGATGCTTTTGAAATCAAAATATCTATAGTTCACAAGTGTGCTTGCTGATTTGATTAGGTAGAATACATCTTCTCTGACAAAACTGGGACTCTGACAAGAAACTTAATGGAGTTCTTCAAGTGTTCAATTGGAGGAGAGGTCTATGGAACTGGCATGACTGAAATTGAAAGGGGAATAGCTGAGCGTAATGGAAAAAAAATTGAGGTAATACATATGTTCATTAAATTGAAGTAGCCGTATATCAGGATAACGGTCACCAAAAATGATTATTCCTTGTCTACAGGAAAATATATCATCTAATGCAGTGCGAGAGAAGGGTTTTAATTTTGATGATCCTAGGCTTATGAGAGGAGCTTGGAGGAATGAGCCTAATGCTGATAACTGCAAGGTACGTCATTTAGCATGACTTGAATTGGGTTATTACTTATTATGCTTTTAATATGCCTTGAATGTTGTGTCTGTAAAGGTCATATAGTGGATGCTGACTTGGAAGGATTTTTATCATGTATACACCTATGTGGTTCTCTTAACGTGTTTGTGATGGTAAATTAATTGGATTTTATCCTCCTTTTTTTTGTCTCATATAGATAACTTAACATATCTTGCCTTATTCATTAATACCATACTATAAGATCGTTACAATCGTTAACCTCTTCGCTCAAGGGAGAAGGTTGTTTACATATATCCATTTCAGATCCCACTAGGTCAGTATCTTGTGTGTTGAGCTGTTCTATAAATGTATTTCTTAAATTGGAAAAAAAATACTTCACTTTTGCCAAGTGTTGTGAATTGCAGGAAAGATTTTAATATCTGGGTTGATTGTACATTGGAATATGTAGTTTCATGTAATGGTCATAATGTTGTCTATAGGCCTTGACTTTAATATCTGCATAATGTATTATTGATACTAGCATTTTTTTAATTGTTCTATTTAGCATCAGTTTGCAATTTGCGTTTCCAAATGTTCATGAAACACTGCCTTTTCCTTGTTCTACTCTATATACAAAATTTCTTATTCTATGATTTTCACTAGAAAAGTATCTAGACAGTTGTGCTGCATGATATAACTCGCCTGTCAATGTACTGTAGATGTTAATTTTGCTGCAATTTCATGGTTACCGCTTATCAGTGGGGTTTTTTTTTTTTAAATATTTTTTAATACATATATATTTTGTTAGAAAAATATTAAATGCCCGATTGCTTAGAAATAATCACATCTTCTGTTTCTTTGCAACTATATTCTGGTAGAGTCTGTATAACCTAGATTGAGGGCTATGTGAATTTCTTACTTTTGGAAAGAAAATTTGATTCATTTTGTTTTCCCACGTTTCTCATAAACTTTGTTCTCTTGTTTCTTTTTGGTTAAGCACTTGCAGTTGTGTGTTCTTTTTCCTTTTGTACCCTTATACCATGATATAATAATAGTTCTCATCCTGTATTACGGTTTAGGTCAATATATATGTTGGTTCTGTATGCTTATACTATGAATATAATGATAGTTCTCATCCTGTACTGTGCCTTAGGTTAATATTTATGTTGGTTCTGTAGGAATTCTTCAGGTGCCTTGCTATCTGTCACACTGTGCTTCCTGAGGGTGATGAGTCCCCCGAGAAGATTAAATATCAAGCTGCTTCACCTGATGAGGCTGCTCTGGTTATTGCTGCGAAGAACTTCGGTTTCTTCTTTTATAGGTTCAAACAACTTCACTGTTTTATAGTTTAATAGTTTACTGTATAACTGTTGTCATGTTTTCCTTTACCTTTGTATGTTGTGTACAACATACAACTCATCAAATTTTGTTGGGTAATGTTTTTTTTAGTTTTAACTACACCACTCACATATCAATTGAATGTTGGCACATTATCCCAATTGTGTCACTCGTCCTGTTAGTAATTGGTCACCATGGGTAATCAGTTATGCCATTGTGAGTCATTTAAATTTGGTTCAATCCAAATATGCCTTTGCTGTTTATCTAGGTCTAGCTTTCTGTGCTTAAAACATGCATAAGTGTAAGCAAATTTATGTTATGCTATACTACTTAAATCCTGTAATTCATCGAAGTGAATGAGATCTAAACTTACCAAAGCGATTATTTTGACATTAGAAATGAAAAGTTTAACCTTTTTTGAATTAATGAAAATCATAGTGACAGTGTATCCCACCTGGTGTGATAAGGTTTAGTTGTGAATTTGATTCAATAAAAGGAAATGTGTGAGAGACACAGCTAAGGAGCCTCTGGACTCATACAGGCTGACAATGTCATGGTTTCTTGATATTGGGTGAACCATGAATATTTGTGATATTAGTTTCTCAGGATAAATGATGAGCTTTTATCATATTTGTTTTTGTTCTGCTTTTGGAGAATTTCTCATTCCTCTATAGTTTTTCATTCGTTACTGGACATACTACTGGACATACGTTCTTCCAATGTGTTTTTATTTTATTTTATTTTTATAAGGAAAGAAAATGCTGGCTAAATCTTTCTTATCCTCTAAAGGCTGAGATTGAATAGTACAATACTGTTGTTTCTCAGGCGAACACCAACAACGATATATGTCCGTGAATCACATGTTGAGAAGATGGGTAAAATTCAAGATGTTCCATATGAAATTTTGAACGTGCTTGAGTTCAATAGGTAACCATTTCTCTTTAATGGCACATAGTTTTTGGCATTTTGGACAAAACTAATAATCTTTGTTCCATTAATAGTACAAGGAAGCGCCAGTCTGTTGTATGTCGCTATCCAGATGGAAGGCTTATATTGTACTGTAAGGTAATAATCTCTTAATGTTTCAATACAAGATTTATACTGGATGAATTTTTTCTAGGAATATAAATCTTTAAGGAACTTGCTTTTCACAGGGCGCTGATACTGTAATCTATGAGAGGTTAGCTGATGGTAATAATCATATTAAGAAAGTGACTAGGGAGCATTTAGAACAGTTTGGATCATCCGGGCTACGTACATTATGCCTGGCCTACAAAGAATTGCATCCAAATGTTTATGAAAGCTGGAATGAGAAGTTCATTCAGGCAAAATCTTCTCTGCGTGATCGTGAAAAGAAGTTAGATGAGGTAAATCTGATTTGACCATGTAGATGTTTTGTTCTGCGGAACAATGTGTCAGTTTAAGGTTTGTGGTCACACCACAATCTTTTTGCCAAGTATCACTTCAAAAATTGCTGTGTCAGTTACATCATTATCTCTAGCAAAATTTGTTCAACTGCATGCACTCCTTTGTATCAGTGTTGTTCCATAGAGTGCAAAGGGGCATTTGCTTCCTCAAGGAACTTCTGAATCTCTCTCTCTCTCTTTAACAACCTTTATTCTTCGTCATCCCCAGTTTTAGCCGTATGCTTATCTTTGCAACTTTAACTTTTTATTTGAATGTTCATTGAAATCCATATCTCAATAAAAAAGAAATGTAAATCACAAATTACTAGTGCAGAATTTCCAGATTCATTCATAGTTATGTAAATATATATTTTATTGTGTTCATTTTGACACCTGAGAAATTAATACAGGTTGCAGAACTTATAGAGAATAATCTCATTTTGATTGGTAGTACTGCCATAGAAGACAAGCTCCAAGAGGGTGTACCAGCCTGCATAGAGACTCTTAAAAGAGCTGGCATTAAAATATGGGTACTTACAGGGGACAAGATTGAAACAGCTATCAATATTGGCTATGGTTAGTCTGCTTTGAATGAGAACTGGATTCTTTTTATATATATCTTGATCTTGATATTTCTGCGCCCAATAAAATATAGTATCAATTAACTTCTTTGTATCATTTGGCTACAGCATGCAATTTAATAAACAATGACATGAAGCAATTTATTATCAGCTCTGAAACTGACGCAATTAGAGAGGTTGAAGAAAGGGTAAGCCTCACCTGTAACTTCTATGTTTTAATGCATAAATTTTGATTTGATAGGTTTCTGATTTTGAATTTTTATACTGTTTTAGTTACAATGTTTTGTAATCTTTTCTAGGGTGACCAAATAGAAATTGCACGGTTTATGAAAGAAGAAGTTAAAAGAGAACTGAAGAGCTGCCTTGAAGAGGCCCGAAGCTACTTTAGCTCTCTCACTGGTCCTAAATTAGCACTTGTTATTGATGGAAAATGTCTAATGTATGCATTGGATCCAAGTTTGAGAGTCATGCTGCTGAATTTGAGTTTGAATTGTCAAGCTGTTGTGTGCTGCCGAGTATCGCCTCTACAGAAAGCACAGGTAAAACTTACGCATGAAGGCAGTTAAATTCATTTTGAAATCCTTAATTTTTGTTAGTAGGAACTGGTTGGAGTAAATTGCCTCAGTAGGATTGGTATTGTTTGGATTTCAACTGCCGGTGCTTTACAGGTCACTAGTTTGGTCAAGAAAGGTGCTAAGAAAATAACACTTAGTATTGGTGATGGGGCCAATGATGTTAGCATGATTCAAGCTGCTCACGTTGGTGTTGGCATAAGCGGGTTGGAGGGGATGCAAGCTGTGATGGCCAGTGATTTTGCTATTGCCCAGTTTCGATTTCTTGCTGATTTGCTTCTTGTTCATGGGCGGTGGTCATATCTTCGAATATGCAAGGTGTTATATTTTTGCTAATTATACAGTTGTTTGTGATATTTTTCTCCCTGTTTCAATGTTTGTAACACCCTTGAATTTGGTTGTTTCAGGTGGTGACATACTTCTTTTACAAGAATCTAACATTCACTCTAACCCAATTTTGGTTTACATTTCAAGCTGGGTTTTCTGGCCAGAGATTCTATGACGATTGGTTTCAGTCATTATATAATGTCATCTTCACAGCACTGCCTGTGATCATTGTTGGACTATTTGACAAGGTACCATATTATCTCCCTCGTAATTTCTGATACCAACTTAACTTTCAGCAAATAAAGTAATAGAATTTTAGTACTACTGTTTTCTGTGGAAACACCATTTGCTTGTTCCCATTTTACCTTCGGTCTTTTTACCAGCTTGACGGTAAACCTGTCATTTCATTCTTTGATTATTTACTTGTACTTTTTGCCAGGATGTCAGCGCTTCTCTATCCAAGAAGTATCCTGAATTATACATGGAAGGAATAAGAAATGTGTTTTTTAAGTGGAGAGTTGTGGCTATATGGGCCTTTTTTTCTCTCTACCAGTCCATTATATTCTATTACTTTGTGACCACATCAAGTTTAAGTGGTAAAAACTCAGCAGGCAAAATACTTGGACTCTGGGATGTCAGTACAATGGCCTTCACATGTGTTGTAGTAACTGTCAACTTGCGACTTCTCATGATTTGTAATTCAATTACAAGATGGCACTATATTAGTGTTGGTGGAAGTATTTTAGCATGGTTTATTTTTATTTTCTTATATTCAGGGATCAGCACTCCTTATGATCGACAGGTGAGTTTTTGGCTGGATTCAAAAGCCGGTACTCTAATCATTACCCTTTAGAAACATGGCTAACTCAAGCTTTGTTAAAATTGCAGGAGAATATGTATTTCGTCATATATGTTTTGATGAGTACATTATATTTCTACCTCACACTATTACTTGTTCCTGTTGCTGCACTTTTCTGTGACTTTATTTACCAAGGGTACGTCTGATTTGAAGAACTCTCATATCTTATCTATGCATGCTATTTTTGGAGATATCATTCCTCCATTGGGACTGCATGAGTAATTTACACAAGGATGCATCCCTTTTGCATGAAACATTACATACATTCATACTCACAAAAAAGAGACCTTTAGTCGAAATTTCTATGTTATTCCCAATTTCAACTTTCTATATCTATTTTACTATGTATTTATTTATTTATTTATTTTTGGGGTGACATTTTACTATGGATGTTTGATTCATGATAGTCCTTCCTATATTTGCTTTAATGATAACTGCAATTGTGACCCATCTATGACAGTTGAGGTCTTGTTTTAAATGCATCTATGGTATGAACTATGAAGGGACTAATAAGAAAACTGGCAACTGAAATTATTCATATAACTATATCCCAGTGGTTTGTGTGTTTCCTGGCAGCTATTTTTTGGGATTTCTCCTTTATTTAATTTTTTTCCTTTTCATATTTTTACAGGGTTCAGAGATGGTTCTTCCCATATGATTATCAAATTATTCAAGAAATGCATAGAGATGATGATAATGATACCAGCAGAGCACACCTGTTAGAAATAGGGAACCACCTTACACCAGATGAGGCTAGGAGCCATGCCATATCTCAACTCCCACGCGAGATATCAAAGCACACTGGGTTTGCTTTCGACTCACCTGGTTATGAGTCATTTTTTGCTGCACAGCTTGGTGTATTTGCTCCAACAAAGGCATGGGATGTTGCAAGACGTGCCAGCATGAAATCTCGGCCAAAGATTGGACAGAAGTAATGATTCAGACAACAAAGGAAGTAACTTGGAGGAAGATGTTTGTACATTTACTGTAGTTTTGGTTTTCAATTGAGAGGCAGCCTAGGAGATTTGTAACATGAGCATGTACCATATTAAAATTGAACAGTTTAATTTAGGTATACTTTCTACTCTTCTCTCTCCCTAGCTTTGGGGGAAGTAGAGCAGATCTTTTAGGATTGTTATAGATGTATATTCCACTATTTTAGTTTTCCATATTTTTCCCCACTGGAAAAAGAAAAGTTTGTGAATCATTTTCCAAATATGAAGAGCTCAATATTTTTCTTTCCTTTGTGTTTTTGACACATCTGGATATATCGTTTTTTTAATACGAAGTGTTGAATATTCTTCTTTTCCTTGTGGTTTTTACATATCTTGATATGGTTTGTATTTGTATCACTGACAAAGAATCGTAACTTACATATTTCGATTTTCTTTTCTTTTCAATACATCCTGAGGAAATAGACACAAACAGCCTAGTATGGGAATGGACGAATGATGAAGGAAACTGGGATCTGCAAAAGCTCAACAGAAATGTGCAACAAGCAGCTATTAATGCAATCATTACTATTAAACCCCCACAGGTGGAAGAGGAGGATGATACAAGAGGATGGAAGCTATCAGAAGATGGAGACTTCATTGTCAGTTCTACATATAAATCTATAGCTAATTGGTCTACACCTACTAGCAATGTTTGGATGCATCTTTGGAAATGGAAAGGTCCACAACGAGCAAAGACATACCTCTGGACAGCTATGCACAACAGAATCATGACTAATCAGAGAAAAGCCAGATTTTTTGGAAGAACAACGAACTGCCAACTATGCAATGGGGATGAGGAAGATACTCTACATGTGCTAAGGAATTGTCCGAAAGCAGCCAATCTATGGTGTAACCTAATTCAACCTACAAATATCAATCAATTCTTTCAATTAAATTGGAAGCAATGGATAGAAGCTAACCTGAAGAACCAATGGAGTCAGAATGGTGACCACAACTGGAAAGACATCTTCATTACTGCTTGCTGGAAGCTCTGGTGTTGGAGAAATAATGAACTGCACAATCAAAACTATCAGAGACCACCCAACCCTCATACAGAAATTTTGAAGCATGTCAAAGAGATTAGAGAAGCTTTTGCTAGAGCTCACCAATTGGGAAAACAGAGACACCGAATTGAGAAGAACATATCATGGAGTCCACCACCCCCTCTATGGGTGAAATTGAATACAGATGGCTCTTATGGTGCCAGTGATCAACCAGCTGGATGTGGAGGATTAATTCGAACAGAGGATAGTAGATGGATTGCTGGATTCTCGGCAAAGGTGGAGGCTACGACAGCATTTGAAGCAGAGCTATGGGGAGTCTACAATGGTCTTAGCATGGCATCGTTGCTGGGTTTTAAAAAAATTATTGTTGAAATCGATTCTGAATCAGTGGTTAATGCTTTGAAGAAGAAGAGCAACCTGCAAGTCCATCCCAATCCTATAATAAGGAAGATTAGTGCCTTAAAGAGAAGGGATTGGACTTTATGTTTTAATCATATTTTTAGAGAGGGCAATAGGAGTGCTGATTGTCTAGCTAAATTAGGTAGTAATCTTGAAACTGAATATGTATTCTGGGATCTACCTCCTAGTTCATTAGTTAACATCCTAAGGGATGATGATAGAGGGGCTACCTTACCCCGTATGGTCAGTGTGTAGTTTGTTTGCTTTGTGTTGTTTTCCTTGGGCTTTTGCCCCGTATAATACCAAAAAAAAAAAGTGTTCAAAAACACATTACAAGATATGCCATCAGTAGATAATCAAAATTCAAAAGAATTCTCCAACATCCTTTAACAATTGAGGTATCTGAAGTATAAATAGCTCAGAGCACAGAAAAGTATTGCACTAGAAATGATAGAACGAAGCCATGTATCTGGAACTGCGCTTGTTCTTCTTATGCTCTGAATCTCAAGTGGTTCATCTGATGTGCTTGTTTTCACATGCATGGGCGATCTTGGGCAATGACAAGAATTGAAGAACTTGGCTAATTTTTGTGACACCGAATACTGGCATTCGTCAAGTGATTCTTCATCTCCTTCATAGTCATCGTCACCTTCGAAGACCAAATGAATTCCACAGCTCTTCAGCTCCAACTCCTGAACAAAGGGTGGATTCCGCTTTGTCAAATGCAAGGTATATTTATCTTTCAACTGGTGAACCAATGAAGTATGGACTCCAAATCTGTGCAAGAAGATATGGTCTTCATTTGTCCTAGGTACACCTAACAGGCGAAATGTAGTGCTATATACATTATCAGTCAAATTAAAGACTTTTGCCTGAACATCCACTAACTGCAAGGCATCTCTTTGGTTTTCAGGTATACCGTCGAAAGCGAGTACACCGGCACAAATAATCCCCTTAAGCTCGCGGTTTCTTCTCTCGGAAAAGACAATTGATTCTCCTGAAATCCAATCCGGAATACCTTTGCTTTCAGGCATAATCAAAATCCGTAAATTCTTAAGTAGAACCTGTGATAAAAGTTATGCTTAGTGTTAATACATCATAAAAGAAAAACTTAAACTTGGCCTCAAAGATGTGGTTGGAAGAATATATTAGTAATGATTTATCCTTCTCTTAATTCCTATACAAGGAAAGTACTAGATTCATTCATTACCTTGAAAATAAACACTTGTGAAATTAGAGATCTGATTAATAGAATAAATCATTTCTTGGGACACGTATGTTTGACAGAAATGACAATACAAACCTTTGAAAATCTTCTCATCACAGCATGGTAGCATCCAATGCATCCACTCATGTACAATCTTCTCAAGGACTTTAAGTTCTCAATACCTGGTATGTCTTCCAGCTTTTCACAATTTGTAAGGTTCAACTCCTCTATGTTTTCTAAGTTTGAAATATCAGATATTTGCTTTAATGCGGTGCAGTTCGCGACATCAATATCTACTAAGCCAGAAGGAAGAGGTGGCAGAAACATGAGCTGATTGCAATTTGACAACAAAAGCTTTTTTAGACAGGAAAGTCCTCTCATACTGGCTGGAAGGCTGCTAATATTGTTGTGGCATAAATTTAGAGTTTCTAGTGATGACAGCTTTTCAAAATCATCTGGGATTTTTCCAGCTATTCTCCATCCATGTGCATTTAGCTCTTCCAGCAGGGTTAGATTACAAAATCCGCTTAAGATTGCAGCCGAATTGGGTTCTTCAATAATCTTGTTGTCCCTATCCTTATTGAGGTAATAATTCCTTCTTTCCATGTCTAATTTTAGCAAACTTGAAAGCATCCCAAAGCTATCAGGTAGCTGTGTAACTGCTGTTTCCTTCATCTGTAACCGGCGCAGTGATTTCAAATTTCCCAAGGATTTTGGAAGCCTTTGGAGCTCTTTGCACATGTCTAACCTTAAATGAACAAGATTTTCCAACATTCCAATTGACTCCGGCAATTCAGTGATATTAGTATTATACATGTCCAAGGTAGTAAGGGCCGACAAGTCTCCAATCGATGCAGGTAGAAACTTGAGATCTTTACAATTTGCCATATCAAGCTTTTGTAGCATTTTCATGGCCCCAATATGTTCTGGCAAAATGGTAATTGGTGTCTTATCTAACTGAAGCTCAACAAGAGAGACTAATGCCTTTATTGACATTGGCAATTCACCAAGAGAATTGCATCCACTAACAGACAATTGCCTTAGATATGATAAAGAACCAATAGAATCAGGCAACTCTTTGATTCCACTGACATCCAAAAACAAATGTGTCAATGAAATTAGTGTCCCAACAGAATCTGGAATCATAGAGAGGGACTTACACCCCACCAAACCAAGCTTCTCGAGATTCTGCAAAGATCCAATAGAATTCGGCAACTCGTCCAACGCCGTATGGTTTAGCAATAATTCTTGCAGAGAAGAGAGCTTCCCAATGCAGTTAGGTAGCCTTCTCAAAAGATGGCAACCACTTGCACTCAACTTTTCAAGTTTGGTAAGGTGGAAGATGGAATCAGGTAACTCGGTTATGGCAGTCTCATCAACAAGAAGCTTTCTTAAAGAGACCAAGCAGCTTAGATCCTTTGGTAATGCCTTCAATTTCCGGCAGCCCGAAAGAATCAAGTCCTCAAGAAGTTTCAACCCAGAGACATCACTTGGTAGCTCAACAAGGTTATAGCAGGTGCCTAAGTTCAAGTGAACCAGGGTACTTAGATTTCCAAGTGATTCATGAATCCTTTTTAGACCAGTGCAGTTTTCCAATACAATCTTTTTTAGACAATGGTAACCAGTTAAATCTGGAATTGCAACTAAGTGGTGGCAATTGGAGAGGTTTAAAACCATCAGGCACTCAGCTACCTGAAAAAAAAATTCATAGTTTTGTACACCCATTAATAAAGAGAGTAAATAAGTATTTTTGTTTTTCTTTTTTCCAATATGCCGTTGTTCCGAAAATTTATTATCAAAATGCCATATTTTTCTAACTGTTGCACCTTAGGCGTCTAACTAAGACGTGCTTTTCACATGAAAAAGGCAAAGAATAATGCTATTCACACACCTTTTTATCAAACACCACCTTTACACCCGTATAAAAATACGGTTATTATAGGTGGATCACAAAAAGAGGAAGGTGGTTAATGTCTCAATACAGTATTTTATACGGGTGTCAATTTGGTGTTTACTAAAAGGGTGTGTGGATAGCGAAACCGAAACGGAAATGTGAAATGCGATAAGAAAAAGCATCTAAACGTGTCACACGGTCACACCTATTATAGAAGCAGGAAACACGAAAAGGCCTTCAAATTGAAAACACTAAGTGAGAAATCACATCTAGATAAATACTTTAAAAAATTTGGCATATTGGTAATGTTTTTAGAACAATGGTATAAACTTGGTCTTTAAAAAATATAATACACGAAAATTATCCGGTATGCCGCGGTTCCTATAATACAAAGTCTACTTTTTGTCCTTAATATTATATGCGATAGATCTTACGCCAATTAAATTAACTCAACAATGATTACTTTAAATTATTTAACTTACAGGGACTTGAGTAAAAAACCTTTTAAGTCAGGCACTAAAGTAAAATATGAAAACCCTTGATCAGTTGATCAGCTAACAAGAAATCGAACCTTGTTATTATGATGCTTTCCCCAGAGTGTTTCAATCTTGCTTTCTGAGAGATCAAGCACGGCAAGTTCCAATGGATAATAGGAAGAAGGCATGTTCTTCAGAGGACATTTTTTCCATTGTAACCACTTTATTCCTCGAGGGAGATATTTACCTTGTCCTTCAAGTCTTGAATAGTTAATTTGAAGCAACCTTAATGAAACCATTGGCTGGAATTGCTTTGTATCCAGTGAAAGTTCTTTTGCTTTCTCTTCTCTATGATCCAAATAGTTCTTGTACTTTGCCTTCACATATGCTGATGCTGTTTTGTAACCTGGCATTTGTAGAAAATTGTCCCAGGTAATTTCTTCAGCAGTACGGTCTCTTGGTTTTGCCAGACTCCTCTTTACACAATCAAGGACAATACCTTCAACTTTTCTTGTTCCCTGTAGGTCTTAGTATTCATTGTTAGATTTTCATTCTCAAATAAATTGAATAATTGGATGGAAGACTTGTAAGTACAATATAATAATAATAATAATAATAATAATAATAATAATAATAATAATAACGAAGTTTTCTCACTATATGAAGTATTTTTTTTTTTTTTTGGTGTCTCTCACTATATGAAGTATGTTATATGAATTAGTTTGATGCTGATTCAAATGTATAATTGAATGGACAAATATACACACTAATTTTTAAATGCTAGACAAAAATACATTTGAATTTTTTATTGATACACTTGTACACACAAATTTCCATCCTATAAGACAATTATACATTTTCGTCAAGCAAGCTCCATTTCCCTTAATAGCTATTGAGGGATGGCACATTTTCTTCCAAGATGGCATTGTAAAGTTGATGAAGTGGGTTAAAATGCAAGCATCTTGGATATTAGGGACAAGATGAAGAAGTGGAATTGATTAATTTTCCTTTTTTACCCATTTAATTTTGCGTATTTTCTTTTTTCTTTATTTAAAAATATATTTTTTTAACTCTAATTTCGAATCTGTATTGTTTTGTCCACGTCACATGTTTTATAGTGCCAAGGTGGATCTAAACCATGACATGTGTAACCTCTTATTAACAGAAACAGAGCTTGATTGACGGAAGGGTATAATTATCTTACGAAAAGGAAACTTGTGTGTATAAGTGTCTCATTAAAAATTCAGGTGTACTTATGTCCAGCGTGTGAAAATTAATGTGTGCATTTGTATATTCTTAATGGTTCTATTCATTTACTAATATACACAAAATTCTCAACTCTTACATAATATTTTCAATCTCCACCCTCACAAATATAATTGATATTAAGATTTACAATAATTCTAGGTGACCAAGTGATTTGAGAAACAAAGTGTATATAAGTTTTTTTACTCCTCGCGTCTTTCTCAGATCCTGTATATAATTTTCCCTCCTTTTTTCTTCTTGATATTATGAGTTTATGATTGTTATTCTCAAAGAAAGTAGGAAACAAATACTTTTTCAACCAATAACCAAGCCAACAATCTCATTCATCATTATCATGAAGTTAGCAATATTATTTTGGATGGTCTATTCTTTTTAATTTGGATGATTTGTGTTATACTATTTCGAATAATCTATCTTCTATTATTTCGGATTTTTAGTTTCTTATTATTCAGATAATAAGTTTTTGTGCAGTTTTTATACTATGTATTTTTCTTATTAACTATTGTTAGTTGATATTCTATTGATGGACATATTTTTTCTTTGATAAATTAGAAGGTAAGTTCCAGCAATGTCTCCTACAATAGTTACCTTCTTATTCTTCAAGACCCCCAAAATTTCATGGCGATCCCATAACCTGCTACGCAGACCACAATCCACAATGCTTTGATTTTGAACTATTTGCCTTCCCATGTCTCTAACCTGATCATGCATCCACACTACACCATCCTTAATGATCTTAATCAAACACTTTGTAGTTAGAACTGTTATTGCAATCTCCCCTCTAAAACCACAACCATTCAGTATATCAACCACATAATCTCTCTTCATTTCCATTTGCACTAACAAGCAAGCAACGTCAAGGAACACACACTTGTCTTGTTCATCTAACCCATCAAAGCTAATCTTCAGAGCACCTTGAAGATTGTCCGGCCGAATCCGTTTCAGCTTTGACAGCGCGTCTTTCCATTCGTTAATTGTCCTCTTATCAAATAGGAACGAGCCAAAGACTTCCAAGGCCAGAGGCAATCCTCCTGTGAGGGACACAATTTGTTCTGAGAGATTGAGAAAATCACCATCAGCAGAAGGAGCCTTTCTTCTCATGGAATGGTAACAGAACAATTCAAGTGCTTGAGACTCTTTCAATTCCTTCACCTCATAGTTCAAATTAACATAACTTTCTGCTAAAACGCTTCT
Source organism: Stylosanthes scabra (assembly GCA_036250425.1). Classification (NCBI taxonomy): domain Eukaryota; kingdom Viridiplantae; phylum Streptophyta; class Magnoliopsida; order Fabales; family Fabaceae; genus Stylosanthes; species Stylosanthes scabra. Next base: position 350,084 of record JASCZI010120830.1, read on the forward strand.
GTTTCGCGTAGTAACCACGACACAGCTTCCTTTAGCAAACCATTCTCTCTTTCCAATCAAGAACTCAAGCTGTTTCGCATCATCAACATCATCAAGAAAAACCAGAACTCGGTTTTCCTCTACGATTCCTTTGATTGCAGAAATACCAGCATTGACATCATTGATGTGAGTCACAGCTCCAGGAGAAAGATCACCAAGAATTCTTCTCTGGAGTGAAACCATACTATCTTCATTGTTTGCAACTTCTCTAACATTTGAGATGAAGCTTCGTCTACCAAAATGATCAACAAGGTTGTTGAAGAGTCCCTTGGCAAGAGTTGTCTTACCAACCCCTCCCATTCCATACAATCCTATCACTTTTACATCATTGGATTTTACATCAAGTAACTTCCTTAGCTCTGCAATTCTGTCATCAAGCCCAACTGCATATTGTGCCACTGTCAATGGAGTGTTCCTCATCTGCTTTAAAACCGTTTGCACCAGAACTCGAATTAGCTGATCCTTGTTGCTGTCCAAACATAAGAATAGAGTTGGAATATAAAGTAAAAGTAAAAATAATCTTTCACCTTAGCTACACCAATTAGTGAATAATGATAAGGCAGCAATACTATAGAGGTAACAATACTTAATTTAATATTTATAATTTTATATTTGTAATCATAATTATGCACTTATTACACTTCATATTATCTCACAATCTAGCTCCGATTAAGAAATGCCAAAGTAAAATCATTTTAAGCTGTTTTGAAATTTGAACTAATTTTCTATTATCTCACCAATATTTTCAAGTTGCGTGCATTTATATAGAGTTATAGACCGTTTACTTTCTTCTCACAAGCAATTTTTAATTACTAAATACTAATAATCATCTTTAGCATAGGTGGAGATAGATAAAAGAAATGATATTCCAAAACAAAAATTAATATGTGCACATAAAAATTCAGCTAGGAAAATAATACAATAATTATACACAACTAAGCATTTTAACAAACCAAGTTTAACCAAGTAAATCTCACTCACGCGCTTTTTATGCGTAATGCAGTTACTGCGTGTTTCTTCTTCTCAGCCTCAATCACTTCCAACGGCGCCTTTCTTCTTCGTTCTTCGTTCTTCCCTCTTTCTTCTTCTTCTTCTTCCTTTCATCACTCTATCTTCTCCTTCGTCGATTTCTTCTGCTCATACTTCTTCGTTTTTTATTAAATTATTCAATCTACAATGAAAAATGAAGGAAACCACGACGAGGAAGAGGAGGAGGATGAATGCTATTAATTATGTAAATAGGAGGAGGGAAAGGAGTAATAGCAGTAGCAAGAAGAAGAAGAGGAGGAGTAGCAGTAGCAGTAGGAAGAAGGAGAAGGAGGAAGAAGAAGATTGAGTACATTTGAGTACATTTGAGTGGTAACTTTCAATAATTCAAAATTCCGTTTCTGTTTTTATTAAAAATCCGTTTCTGTTTTCATGAAAATCCAATTCAGTTTTTAATTCAAAATTCGTTTCTGTTTTTATTCAAATTCCGTTTCTGTTTTTATTAAAAATCCGTTTCTGTTTTCATGAAAATCCAATTCAGTTATCCATCCAAATTCCGTTTCTGTTTTTATTAAAAATTCGTTTCTGTTTTCATTCAAATTCCGTTTCTATTTTTATATAAAATCCGTTTCTATTTTTGTTTAATATCCAATTCAGTTTTTCATCATCAACAACAATAACAACAATAACAACACCAACAACATCAACAATTGAGAAGGAGGATGAGAAGGAAGAAGAAGATGCGAAAGAAGAGGAAAAAAAAAAGAAGAGGACGAAGAAGAGAAAGAAGAAGAGGAAAAAAAAAAGAAGAGGACGAAGAAGAGAAAGAAGAAGAGGATTGAGAAGAAGAAGACGACGACATCAACGATAATGACGATGATGGCTGCGGCAACAACGACGACGGCGACAACAACAACAAGAAGAAGGAGGAAGAGAAGAAGAGGCACTGCAGTTACAGAGAAGAAGAAGAAGAAAGGAAGAAGAAGAAGAAATGAGGCGTGTTTTCATGTTCTTTAGTGGGGCGCGTGTTTTCACGTGTTTTAGTGGGAGTGATTATTTTTTACTTGGTTAGGGTAAATGCTTGGATGTGTACCATTATTGTAAATAATATCCTCAGGTTGATGCTCTATTAGTCTATTTAGGGTAGTTGACTAGATGGAAAAAAATCTTGTTACTAGAGGTAAATGGACAGGGAAAAAAACTTTGGATGAAATTAATCAAAATTTTAAAACTTAAATATAAATCTGATGATATATGATAATGCAAGGGTTAATCTATATTACTGACTTCATTTAATATGACAAAGTTAATATATTGGCGCCTAATATATATACAAAACCAATGTTTGAGTGAAATGAAGGCATCAAATTAGTTGAACATACTAATTTTGAATTTTTTATCATTCATTATCATTGGATTCATCCATGCTGACCATGCATCTTTTGATAACGGTGGATCAGTTATTTAATTTTGTGTCGTGTGATAGGCGACGACTTTGTTCAAATTAAATCTTAAACAAATCAAGTGTATGTAAAGCAAGAAAACTAAAAACTATAAACTAAGAATCAATCACCAACGATTGACACAAGTATTTAAATACTAGTTAAAGTACTAAGTCAACCAGACTAGACTATACAAAGCTCCACACTGAACAATAAAATATAATTTTTGAAAAGCAATTATAAAATATAGAACCATAACAAGCCGCTGTCTGTGCTTAACGGTTGGTAATTTTATTCAATTTTCATCCTAACATTTCTTATTTGTGTTAAAATTCAAAACTGCCTTGGGAATTTTCAATTTACTCCGTAATTTTTTAGACGCAGTTAAGGAGAATTTAAAGGTATTTTTAGAAGAATAGTAAACTTGAGGAGAAAAGAGAAAAAAAAAATGTATACCTGTGATCATGAAAAACCCAACCAGCAATTCCACCGACTTTGTTCATAGCACTCCTCCAACTCCCAACCTTATTCCTAAACCTGTCACTCTCTGAGTGTAACCGAAACGCTTTCTCAAAAGGCCCCTTCTGTTTTCGGACATCTGACGGGTCAACCCGGTAGAAAACCGGAAGCACCAGCTTCCAACCGCACTCGCAGATCTTCGCCAGCTCCTCAAGGCACCAGTGCGACGAAGCGTAGTCCGGTGACACAATAACAATGGCGGCGGCGGAATCTGCAATTGCTTCCACCAGACTCGGCGAGATCGACTCGCCGCGCTGTAGTCCTTCGTTGTCGATGAAGGTGCGCACGCCGGCGGCTTCGAGAGCGCCATGGAGGTCCTTCGTGAAGGCCTCCCTGGTGTCGGTGCCGCGGAAGCTCAGGAACACGTCCCAACGGAGACGGAAAGATACCGGAGATGGCATCTTGACGTCACTTTCCGGCGACATGGATCTCCTTTTGTTTTTAAGTTTTGAGAATAAAGAAAGGAACAATGTGCTGTTGCTTGAAGACGAGGAGGGTGCTTAAATTTTAATTTTTAAGGGATGCTAAAGTGAGGTTGGAAATGAATGAGAATGTAAATGGAATTGGAATATTGGATTGCTTTGATTTTGGTCTAGGGTTGACTATAAAGATCAATGACTGTTGTACGTGCATGACTAAAGGGCTGCACCGTAAATTTCTTGAAACTTAATTATTGAGTTAAATTAAACCCAAAGAGACAGTGCATACTCTGTACAGAGTCTACTGAAAAAAAAAAAAAAAGAAACTGAGTACAAAATGTAAGGAACATTAAATTAGTTACAAAGAATCAATCAAATAACCACAATTGACTAGGGCTCTCAAACGGGTAGGCCTATCCATTTAAGCCTGGTTTGTTTAGCCCGTGGAATTCCAGTTTTATACGGGCTAGAAAAATTCTAGCCTGATCCATTTATGGTCGGCCCGACGGGTAAATGGACTGATCCGAATAAATTTTGTATAATAAAATTACCAAAAACATCACTCAAAACTACCAAAATCAATGCCTTGTTAATGATGATTGTGTAATTTTATCATATAAAAGCCATTTTTCCTAGTTAAAAAACCTGTTTCTTTCTTTTATGGGTAGTCTTATTATCGGCCAAATCTTTTGTGGATAGTCTTCGTATTTTTTTCAAAAAGTTTTGTTATGTTATATATACTTTGCCCCCATTGACAAAATTTTCTGCATCCGTCACTGCAACCAAGTCATCTTATCCCATTTCATCTGGCGCGTGCGTGAAACCATTCTCAACTCCCAAAATTTGAAAACACCGCTTCTCCTTCCCCATTCTCTGCAACTCATCTTCTTCTTCTTTCTTCCTCATTCTGCTACTACGTTACCATCGTTGTTGCCGTCGCCGCTGTAGTTGTCGTTACTACCACCATTGTTGCTGCCGCCGCCATCGTCGTCATCTTCTTCTTCCTCTTCCATTTTCTCTTCTTCCTCCTCCTCCTCCACTGTTACTTTGTTGTTGTTCCTCCACTGTTAAGTTGTTGTTGGTGGTGTTGGTGTTGTTGCTATTGTTGTTGTTGTCGTTGTCTTCTTCTTTTTCTTCTACTTTCAGAAACTTAACCGTATTTTCAAGGAACAATGAAGAGGATTTTCATGAAAAACTGAACCGGATTTTCATGAAAATCAGAAGCACGCATAAGTGGATTTTTATTTGGATTTTTATTAAAAACCCGAACCGGAATTTCAAGAAAAATTGAAGCGAATTTTTATGGAGATCTGAACCGGATTTTCATGAAAAATCAGAAGCACGCCTAAATAAATTTTCATTGAAAAATCGAACCGGATTTTCAAGAAAAATTGAAGCGACTTTTCATGAAGAACTGAACCAAATTTTCATAAAGAACTGAACCGGATTTTCAAGAAAAATTGAAACGAATTTTCATTTTTACCACTTAAATGTATTTAAATGTACTCTAACGACTAAAAAAAACTAGAAATGAATTGAATGTACGAGGAGATCTAAAAAAAATGAAAATTAAGAAAGCGTGTTTGAAAATGGCGCGCTTTTTTAGGAGAGAAAAAATTTGCTTTTAAAATGCGCATGTGTCATACTCGGAGAGATCCACTCGCGGCGCTGTAATCCTTCGTTGTTGATGAAGGTGCGCACGCCAGCGGCTTCGAGAGCACCGTGGAGGTCCTTCGTGCGTGAAGGCCTCCCTGGTGTCGGTGCCATGGAAGCTCAGGAACACATCCCAACGGAGACAGCAAAATACCGGAGATGGCATCGTGATGTCACTTTCTGGCGACATGGATCTGCTTTTGTTTTTAAGTTTTGAGAATAAAGAAAGGAACAATGTGCTGTTGCTTGAAGATGAGAAAGGTGCTTAACAGCTAAAGTGAGGTTGGAAATGGGAATGTAATTATGCAAATGGAATTGGATTGCTTTAATTTTGGTCAGGGTTGACCATTAAAGGTTAATGATGTTGTACGTGTTCTATGTTATTAATAGCTTCGTGTTATTTCTATTTATCATCCATGATACTAATATTACGTAAGTAATAAAAAATCAATCAATATTAATTAATAATTAATATTAAATATTTTATTTTTTTAGATTTTAAATATTCAATTTATAAATTTTGAATATTCTATTTCTTTTGTTGATTGTTTTAGATTTCGAATGCTCTATTTATTTTACTGTGGACGTTTTATAAATAGTAGTTGCAGATGTTCTATTTTTTGTTAAATGATTTGTTGATTAGAAAAATATTGGTTACCTATACTTTTTCATTTACGATATATAAAATGCAACCTTATCACTTTTCTGATGAAAAGTCACATAAAATGCAACTAGATTGTTAACACAATCGTCATGAAAAAATATACAATCACATACATATTTATATATTCTTTGGAATTTTTATATTGTTAAAAGCATGGTTACTTTCAATTGTTTATATATGATCCATATGTTGGCCGAATGTTTTTTAATATCGATGATCATTGATAAAATTTAATATGCAAAATAGTCGAATTAAAACAAAAAAGAAAGATTCTAACAAAAAAAAGTAAAGCAGAAAACACCAGTCAAGTCTTCTATTATGCTGCCATATCAGCAAAATTTACAAATGACACAACTTAATTATAAATTTTAGCTATTTACATCACATTAAATCCTCTAACTCATCACATACAAAACCTTCTTCATCTGGTAAATGTCGTTACAAAATAAATACAATTAACAATTATGACACATAACAACTATTCAAGTAACGAATAAAATAAATATCGACCGTTATAAATATTGGTTTTAAATAAAATTTAAGGAGTAAAACTAAAATCGATAAACCTCCTCCACCTCCTTTACTTATATCAATCATTTCATTTTTTTTATTTATAATTAACGCAATACACATTCTCATTTCACGCCCCCTCTAAATTTTCATCTCTCCAATCTCAACATTTTCATATCTCAAATCTCAACTTGTGTACTCAATTACTTTGCACATGGCACGGCCAATGCCTCTCACTTACTCATGATAAGTTCACAATATTTTTATTATAATTCCTCCAAATTTGATTTAATATATATTTTATTAGTTTCTACATTTTTATTCGTTTCCTAAAATGAATTGACTAAATCAGTCTTAACAAGTCTTAATACATATCTACTAAAAAAGTTCATCTCATTCATACTTTTTGTTTTTTTTTTTTTCATACAAAATACTTTATATATCTAATTAATTGGATATAAAATCATATATAATTTTCATTCAATGATGTAGGTGTCATTTCTCAATCTTAGAGAAAATCTCTACTTTTATTTTTATTTTATTTTATTTTTTTCTTAATTTACTCTTTCAAACTATAAGAATACTTACAATCTCCTTCAACTAAACAATTTTTTCATAACTTTTGACTAACACTCATTTTACCAATATCTATGTTATGGCTTTAAATTTCTTTAAAAAAATTGTTGTTTTCATAAAAAGAAAATATAAATTATTTATTTTTAATACGATATTTATCAAGCTTTTACATTAATTATATCTTTGAATTTTCAGCTACAAAAGATAGATGTTTTAAGTCATTGGCTTTTGTTTTACAAAATTGATTTGAAAAATAGACCTGAGAAGTTATGATATGACGAAAAATATGCAAGAAATAATGACTATCTAACAACATAAATCTCGTGGTGAGCAGTTATTTATAATAAATACAACATATAATTAAAAAGTGAAAAGATACATGTAATGAGAAATTGAATTAAAATGATTGAAATTTAAAGATATTCTATTTTATTATGAAATTCATCTTTTTCATTATGTAATTTTTGTGTAGATTTATAGGTATATTAGATTCTTATATACGTAATTACTAATAAATTTCATGATAGTATCTTTAAGAATAAAAGAAAATATATTTTGTAAAAGAATTTATTTGTTATGTAAAATAGAATTTAATCATTAAAAGAACATCATATTAACATAAAAGATGTTAATCTAATATAATTAAAATATGATTTCAATTTTAAACAATTTAAATTTTTTTTTAAAGATTACAATTTAATCAAGGGCAAGTTATCATTTTAATTCAAACTCATCCCAATACTATCAAATTACACCAAAATCAAATAAATGATCAGATTGCACCGTTTCCCATTTCTATAGAATCCATGGCAGGGTAGAGGATTTTGGTGAATCCGTTGGACCTCACCACAAATTCAGACTTGAGTGCTATATTTTAAGGAGAATCCGTGGCAGCCTGCCACAGATTCAGGTTATAAAAATTTAAGTAATGATCTGTGGTACCCTGCCACAGATTCAGGGTGAGAAAAAAAGCATAAAATCCGTGGCAGGGTCATTTGGTTTGAGAGAGTGAGAATTGTAGAGATAGAAAGTGAGAGAGATTCTAGAGAGAAGTTAGACAAAAGTTAGAGAGAAGCGTTTGGATATTCATCATGGCAGAGCGATCGATCGAGGAGATTGTTGCGGATGACAGGAGGGAGATGTACCGACTCGATAGGATTTCATACGTCGCGCATAATGTCGACACCGAGGTTAGTCAATTTTTTTTATTAAACGAATTTAATTTACGGTTACATATGATTTATTTGTTAGGGTCATTTAACTTAGGGCTTAAGTTCGTTTAATTTAGGTATTATGGTTTAGGGTGCCATTCACTGTTATTAATATTAGGGCCCCTAATTATACCTTCCTTAATACTAGTTTAATTTAGGGTTAAGGCGTCGTTTAATTTAGGATTAACTATGAATTATATTTGTTAGGGTTTAGGGTTTAGGTTTGTTTTATTTACGTATTATGGTTTAGGTTTTATTTTTTGTTAATTTAGGCATCTGTTATTTTCTGTTATTGTTTAGGGTAGTTTAACTCAGGGTAAAACCTCGTTTGATTTATGGCTTAGCCTTATTTAATTTACGGTTTAGGGGTTAGTTTCATTTAGGTATTTCTGTTTAGGGTTTAATGACCGTTAAGAACTATTTTTTTAGCCTTATTAGATACTTGTTCTTATTCAATGCAGCCTGATATGTGTATCGTCAGTGTCCATCGGTAGATTGTGATGGACCTACATCGACGCGTTGTGCTGTACGTGCAGCGGGCTAGCCTGCTCCCGATTGCACGACTGACCGACTACTGGTTCAAGGATGACGAGCCGCTCATCAGCGCCTTCATAGAGAGGTCGCGACCAGAGACCCATTCGTTCCACATGCCGTGGGGCGAGGGCATGGTCACCCTTGAGGACGTCGCATACCAGTTGGGTCTCCCCATCGACGGCGAGCCTGTCAGTGGTGTTCTTTGGAACTTCGAGGTGCACATGCCAGAGGGTACAGGGAGACCCCGGTGGGAGTGGTTCCAGGAAATGTTCGGGGATCTGCCCGAGATAGGCAATCGGGATGCTTGCACCGTGACGTTCTCATGGTTGAAGAGTAGGTTCGGAGAGCTCTCGGATGATGCTAGCGAGGAGTTGGTCATCAGGCATGCCAGAGCATACATCTGGATGCTGCTGTCGACTTCTCTTTTCGAGGACAAGACTGCAGCTTGCACTCACGTTCGCTGGCTCCTTTTTCTTGAGCGCATCGACGAGCTAGGTCAATATAGTTGGGGTCCGTAGTCCTTGCCTAGCTGTACAAGAGTATGTGCCGAGCATCCAACAGGAATGTCGTCCAGGTGGCAGGGCCGTTGGATTTGCTGCAGAGCTGGATTTTTTGTCGGTTTCCGACCCTTAGGCCTTACAGTTTCGATACTTTCGAGTGGCTATTGACCTCCAGGTAAAGCAATTTATTTGATTTACTATGCAATTTTATTTCTTTATTATTTTATGCTGCTTAGTCACCGAATAATTTTGTGTTACAATTAGGTGAGGGAGGTATCTCCCTACATCCGACGAGAAGGTACTCCAATTGCAGTATCACAGGAAGCAACTTGATTTGATGCCCTTCGACAAGGTGAGTTGGAATTAGTATTTTCTTATAATTTTCCTTTTATTGTTTTAGTTTTGAAATATTCATGCAATATTGTTGCCTTAGACATCCTTTCCATGTTGTAGTTTGTATGTCTCCTGTATCGGACGGGTGCGGTAGAGGCCGTGCTCGATCGATCCATTCTGCAGGAGGATCATAGGGCCCTCTGGTGCTCGATCGTCCCACTTATATACTTCAGGATCATCGAGTGACACTAGGTGGACCAGGTGATCCCGCAGTTTGGAGGGGTTCAGAATCGTCCTCACGCGCCCCTCAACATCGACTTCATGCATGCGAAGGACGGACGGGGGAGTGACCAGTGGTTTCCGCAGACGTATCAGCGCCGTCATGGTTTATGGGCATCCAGGTATGGTTTTTTTTTTTTTGCAGCAATTTATTGTTTGTGGTTTAGTTTAATTTATGGTTTGTGGGCATCCAAGTTTGCGCAGCTGTTTGACGTTGCACCGTCTTCTGATCCCGGCCCCTCTGTAGACTTCCTTCAGTGGTGGATCCTCGTCGCTAGGACTCTAGGAGATACCTTGTCCTAGCTGGGCCTTACCATCGTGTGCCACCGGACGAGATCCCGGTCGAGGCCACACAGAGACAGTCAACTCCATATGCAAACGACCTGTCGTGCCTGATGTGCTGGTTAACAGATGACCTGGGAAGAGGATGATGGTTGGGACGAGGACCACCGCTCGGGACAGGCAGTGGTTGGACGATATGATGGCTGAGGATGCGTCGGCCGAGCGACTGACTCAGAAGATTAGGCGCATGCCCGAGAGCTATGGACGTCAGAGAGGGGCGGCGAGAGGTGATAGAGGCGGTAGAGGCCACGGGGAGGGGTGTAACACGGCGCCTACCCAACAGACTCAGGGTGGCGCCAGCAGCAGTAAGGCGGTGGAGGCCGCGGGGACGAGCACACAGGCTGACACCCCTCCACCCCTCAGACCCAGGGGACTAAGATCCCATCGACTCAAGCCTCCCCGTCGCAGGCCATGCTCGCCGGGATATCTAGCTCAGGATTTCAGCAGATGATTAGCGACATATTGCTCGAGGGCGACGACGGTTGCAGGTCGGACACACAGTTTGATGGCTCTCAGGTTCATCTCGACCTGAACGAGCCTGTGTCCGGTCCATCGCATGTGTTCATGGCTCTTGGTAGGACTCCTCCATCAGCAGCACACGTGTCCGGTGGATCCTGGGAGGTACCCTTCATGGAGCTTGCCCGTCTGCCGACTCCTCCAGCGTCACCCGCATCGGCTGAGCAGCCCGAGGAGCCAGTAGCACATGGGCAAAGCTGCGGCACCGGAGGCCATATGTAGATTACTTACTTTATTTCTGTACTTTACTTTCGCGCATTACTTTATGTATATCGGAACTTCCAGATATTTCTTGTTGATGTATTTATGTATATATTTATATACTTACAAACGTCTTTTACATTTTTTTTTCTCACTCTCAACAACTGTTAATGATACAATGCGCAACATTTATCTGCACCAATTTTATTAAAACCCTAAACCAAAAAAAAAAACTAACACTTATATAAAAAAAATTAACTCTAAATTCATGGCAGGGTGCCACGGATCCCCCTAAATTTTTAAACAACAAGTTGAATCCGTGATGGGGTCCAACAGATTCACCAAAACCCTCTACCCTGCCACGGATTCTATAGAATATGAATTTGGTACAATCTGATCATTTATTTAATTTTGATGTAATTTGATAATATTGAGATGAATTTAAATTAAAACGGTAACTTACGCTTAATCAAATATATCAAATCATATAATAAATGAACAATTACAAATAAAATTGATTACACCAGTATTCACCATTTAAATAACTGTTAGTATAACTCAACTAGACTAGAATATATATGAAGCTCCAAACTGGGCAATATAATATAATGTTTTAAAATAAATAATATAACGATAACAATTTGTATGGTATACATACTAAGTCGATGGTTAAACTTTACACACAAAAAAAAAAAAAAAGAAGATTAAGTCAATGGTTTCTGTACGTGCATGACTAAAGGGCTAGAACGTAAATTCCTTGGAACATAATTATTAAGCAAAGAAAGATATTTTTTGGATCCAGCAGTATCATTCTCCTTCTACTTTTAAGGTGCTTTTAAGCGCCTAGTCTTAACAAGAAGAGAAAAGAAAAGGAAGAAACAAATAGTAATCAGCCATGTCCAGAGAGATTTCATCAACTCCAGGAGCTTTCAGGCTCCGTTGGGACGTGTTCTTGAGTTTTAGGGGAGAAGACACGCGCGACCCCTTCATAGCACCACTCTACCACGAGCTCCAATCGCGTGGCGTTCGAGCCTTTCGCGACAACGAAGGATTGGAGCGCGGCGATGACATTGCTCCTACTCTGCTCGAAGCCATTGACGATTCAGCCGCCTCCATTGTCGTTCTCTCTCCTAAGTATGCGGATTCCCGGTGGTGCCTTGAGGAGCTGGCAAAGATCTGTGAGTGTGACAAGCTCATTCTCCCTGTGTTCTATGGTGTTGATCCATCTGATGTTAGGAAACAAAAGGGTCCCTTTGAAGAGGATTTTAGGATCCAAGAAAAGAAGTTTGATGCAGTTAAGGTTTTGAGGTGGAGGGAGGCCATGAAGAAAGTGGGTAACCGTGCTGGTTTTCCTCTTAAGGATAAAAACAGGTGGTTGCTTCTTTTTCTCTATTTGATCATCTTCCTTTCCTGATAACTTCTACTTGCAAAGTAGCAATGAAAGTGTTAAATTGCTTATTGGTAATTAGACATGATTCATATTTCAGTCTAAATCCATGTCAATCTAAATGTCGGTGGCTTAGATTAAAATATGTTTATAAGGTTTACGTAATTTAGATAAAAGTTTAATAAGAAATGTATAAATCAATGCTTCAATAGATTTCATACTATACACGACTAATGATGCGTAGTTGAAATATATTTATTTTTTTTAAAGTAAAGATTTCGAATTCGAGTATCTTTCCTCAAATATATTTCTTGTAAAAAAAAAAAAAACAATTGTATCCTCCTTTTTAATTTTAGCTTTCATAAGAATTTATTATCTTAGAGTAGAAAAATACAATCCATCGGCAACAAGTTGATTTTCAATTTATATTTTAATAGTTTAAACTTCTTAAATGGTAATTAATCAAAATTTAGTTAATATGATTCAATAACTTAAATTAGATATTCTATTTATTTAGATTTCAGATGTTCTGTTTCTAAGAAAATACAAAGTTGATTAGTTATTAGTTACTTTAGATTTCAAATGTTCTATAACTTTTATTATGGACGTTCTATAAACAATGGCTACAGGCGTTCTATTTTTTGTTTGCTGATTTATTTGTTAAAAAAATGTTGGTTACCTATACGCTTCCTTTATACTATAGCTCATTTAGACTAATTTTTTTACAACAATACTAGGTAATCAATAAAAATTCAGCCAAAATCAGTTAATAACTTAAATTGGATTCTATTTGTTTAAGTTTTGGATGTTTTGTTTCTAAAGAAATACAAAATTTGTTGATGGTTGTTTTAGGTTTCGGATGTTCTATGGTTTTAATTATGGATATTCTATAAATAATGGTTATAGATGTTCTATTTTTTGTTAGTTAGAAAATTATTGATTATCTATACTCAACAATGCTAGGTAACCAATAAAAGTTAAGCTAATATCAGCCAATAGCTTAAATTTGATGTTCTATTTCTTTAGATTTCTGATATTCTATTTATAAAAATTAAAAAAGTTGGTTGATTAGGTTTCAGATATTCTATTTATTTTATAGTGGACATTTTATGAACAATGTTTATAAATTATTATGGATGTTTTATATTACTTATGAAAAAATATAGATAATCAATATTTTTCTAACCAATAAGTCAACTAACAAAGAATAGAACATCTGTAACTATTGTTTATATATAGAATGTTCACAATAAAAAAAAATAGACATTTGAAACCTAAAACAACCAACAATCAACAAAAGAAATAAAACATTCGAAACTTATAAATAGAACATCAAAAACCTAAAAAAATAGAACATATAAAATAAATTATTAGTTAATATTAACTGATTTTTTATTGATTTTCTAGAATTATTAATCTTTTATTGACTAATTTATTTGTTTGAAAAATATTGATTAACTATATTTTTTAATACACCCCTTGTTAATATTTTGATGTTCTTATCTTCAACTACAAATACTATATACAACATTCCTAGCAGATGTTAATTTTGTTTTATTTTCGATTTTTCCCCTCCTTTTTTATTTCTTTTATATTTTCATTATTTTGTTTGCTCTGTTTTACTGATCCCCTCGTATCTGCTCCTCTTTGTTACAGTGCTGAAGACCGAGCTACTTTGATAAGAGCACTGGTGGCAAGGGTTTTGAAAGAATTGAGCAACATTCGCTTAGGTGTGGCTCAGTTTACAGTTGGCCTCGATAGCCGCGTCGTTGAGTTGATGAATTCTCTGGAGCTCAAATCCAACGGCTTCAAATTGTTTGGACTCTATGGTATGGGCGGAGTTGGTAAAACGACGCTTGCCAAGACTCTTTACAACAACCTCGTTGCTCATTTCGAGCACCGAGCCTTCATTCCAAATGTCAGAGAAGCTTCATCCTCCAAAGATAACGGCTTGGTTTTGCTTCAAAAGAGAATTATCGGTGATCTAAAACCTGGTGATTCATCCAACGCCATTCAAATCAATAGCATAAATTCAGGCATTGCTGCAATCAAAAGGTTAGTTGAAGAAAACAGAGTGCTTATAGTCTTGGACGATGTTGATGATGCAGAACAGCTTCATTCTCTGATTGGGAGAAAGGAATGGTTTTCCCAAGGAAGCCGCATTATCATCACTACAAGGGACATGAAACTGTTACTCGACAACAATGTTGATTTGGCTTATGAGGTAAAAGTTTTGAGTTCAATTGATTCATTGCAACTATTCAGTAACCACGCTTTTAAAAGAAAGAATCCTCCTACCCAAGAATTTCTTGAGCTTTCGGAGCAAATAGTGAAGCTAACTGGAGGATTACCCTTGGCATTAGAAGTTTATGGATCATTCTTGTTTGACAAAAGGAGGATAGAGGAATGGGTGGACGAACTCGAGAAGCTGAAGCGGATTCGGCCGAAAAACCTTCAAGATGTGCTCAAGATAAGCTACGACGGATTGGATGAAGAAGAGAGGACGGTGTTCTTGGACATTGCTTGTTTGTTGGTGGAAATGGAGATGAAGAGAGATGAAGTGGTTGATGTTGAAAGGGGTTGTGGTTTTAGTGCAGAGGTAGCGGTTACGGTTCTTACGTTAAGGTGTTTGATTAAGATAGGTGAGGACAATAGTGTAATTGTGCATGATCAAATCAAAGAGATGGGAAGGCAAATTGTTGCGGATGAAGGGCGTGTTGATGGTGGAATGAGAAGCAGGTTGTGGAAACGGGATGAAATATTAAACGTTTTGCGATGGAATAAGGTATGGTATATTTTTTTTTGGTGACTGAATAAGGTATGGTATGAGTTAACAACAAGAATTATGCCAACCATGAATAATTAATAATCAAAGTCTCCTAAAAATTAATTACTAAATCAATAATTAGTATAATATTTAGTTATAGTTATAAATTATAATATCTACCTTAAACTCTTTTTTTCTTTTTTCTTTAAGGAGGAAAACAACATCAACTTATTTGAAAGCATGAAAAGTATTACCCAACGTTTAGAGAACCGGACCGGTCACTGAACCGGTGGAGTGACTGGTTCAAGAGTTTAGAGGTTCGGCTAAGGTCGGACCGTTTACTTAAATATATAATAAAATAATTTGAAATTATTATAAAATTATTTAAAATATAATATTATTAATTTTTAATTAAAAAACGTTAAAAAATCGGTCCGATTTGACCATTCATGGTTTTTGACTGATTTTGACCGGTCTGATGCTAACCGATTTTCACATGTGAACCGGATCGAATAAAGGATTAGTTCCCATTTTTCGGTCGAACCGGCCGGTCCGGTCCGATTTTCAGAACACTGGTATTACCATATATGATAAAGTAGATCCTCTAAATAAAGTTATTAAATTTGTAAAATTGTAAAGTAATAAGTTATTTAAGAGTTTAATGTTGGTGCACTAACTGTGTAAAGAGTTTTATAATATCATCTAATTAGATTCATGCATTTATGTAGAAGTAGTATGTTTGAAAATTAGTTATTTTTTATGATGTGGATATGTGATAATATTTAATTGGATGTATGTATAGAACTCTTTTACACTGAGGATAAATGTTATTAATCACATTTGATTTTGTAATTTTTATCATGTTTCACCATCTTAATTTAAAGATGATTAAAGTACGTAATACATATTTTTTTCTCAATAATTAATAATTTTAGCGTAACTTGATTCTACTTTGATAAAAAATGCCTATTAATTTTATTTTTATATATATTTAATAATAATGAATGTAAATTTAAGATTATAAATACTTTTTTTTTCAACAAATGATTTTATATTAAAATTTTTAAAATAAAAAATTATTTATACATATTTTTTTAAAAAATTATCAAATAACCAAATTTATTTAATATAATAAAAAATTATCAAATGCTAATAAATACATATTTCTATATACTATTATACCCGCTGTCAATTACACAATTACAGTTACTTCTATGATTTTGTATTTGATATATATTTAGATTAATCCTCTAAATAACCAATAAAAATTCAGTCAACAGCTAATAATTTAAATTGGATATTCTATTTTTTTATATTTTAAATGTTTTGTTTCTAGGTTTCAGATGTTATATTTCTAAAAAAATATAAAGTTGGCTGATAATTACTTTAGATTTTGGATGTTCTATGATTTTCATTTTTATGGATGTGCTATAAGCAATTGATTGAGATACATTCACTGTTTCAAACGATACAAAAGTTAGACTCCAAAAATAAAACGATACGAAAATTGTTATTATATTCAAAATATTGGGTGACACAATGACTTCAGAAAACTAATAATTTGTAACCTTTTTTTTTATATATAAATTATAGATTCTTTTGTATTGTAACTTTTTTCCGCCATGTTATCAGTACAAATGAACTAAGGCAGAAGAGTTGGTACACTTTTATTTGCTACTCATACACCAGACAAATATATTAGTGAACAAAATATTCAATACATAAATGCTATTCTTGTTTATAGGGAACAAGATTCATGCAAGGGATCACCCTCAATTTCCAGAGAAAATATTTTCTAAATGATGCAGAGGCTGAAATAATTTTGAGGCACAAGCTTCAATGCATGTCCATCCTAACAAACCCATCAGTACTTTTTAAATCAATCCTTGGCAAGAAAGAGAAAGGGCTTACACTCCAGGCAAAATCATTTAAATCAATGGTGAACTTGAGGCTACTTGAGATCAATAATTTGAGAATGGAAGGGAAGTTTACATTTCTTCCCTCTAATATCAAGTGGCTACAATGGCAAGGGTGTTCTTTCAAAACTCTGCCTTCTGACTTTTGGTCAAAGAAATTCACTGTCCTTGATCTGTCACACAGCAATATTGAAAGCTTGTGGGGCTTGAGAACCAAAAAGGTAATGTATTTATCAAATTTATCAATCAATAATTTCTTGTATAAATAAATGTTAGATGCATGTTATATATTATTCAATATCTGATACTTTAGCTTAGAAAATAAGTATTTAATTTCCATGCACGTGTAAAATAGTTTTACATATACATCCAATCAGATATTACCACATCATCAAAAGCAATTAATTTTCAAGCCCACTACTTCTAAAGTCAAATAAATGCATGAATCTGATTGGATGACTATGTAAAACTTTTTACACCGTCAATGCATCAAAATTAAACTCTAGAAAATAAAATGAAACATTAAATCATTTAGGAATTTATCTTCTTTAACATTTTTTCCAGTATAACCATCAAAATCTGCAACATAAAGCAGAAAGCTACTACACTTCACTCTATGTTATCCATCATTTCCATCATACACTAAAACGAAACTCCTCTCTCTTTGGCAGGTGCCAGATAATTTGAAGGTTCTGAATCTCTCCCACTGTAATAACCTAACCTCAATTCCTGACTTATCTTCTTGTACAAGTTTAGACAAGCTTGTACTTGAAAGATGCACTTCTCTAACAAGTATTCATGAGTCAATTGGTAGTCTCACTGCATTACATGACTTGAATTTGAGTTATTGTTCAAATCTTGAGGGACTTCCCTATGATGTCTCTGGGATGAAAAATCTAGAGAACATGTTGCTCTCCGGCTGCGCGAAACTGAAAGCCTTGCCATCAAACATTGGTCACATGAAGTCACTGAGAAAATTACTGGCTGATAACACTGCCATTGCTGAGATACCTCAATCAATCTTCGGCTTGGAGAGACTTGAAATGCTTGTATTAGATGGTTGCCAAAATCTGAAAAGGCTTCCGAAATGTATCGGAAACCTGACTTCTCTGCAAGTACTCTCCCTTGACCAATCTGCATTGGAAGAACTACCTAACTCTATTGGATCACTTGAAAGCCTTGAGATACTTAGTTTGATATGGTGTCAATCTCTCACTGCAATTCCTGAATCTGTTGGCAATCTCATATCATTGACAAGACTTTCAATTAATTGCAGTGAAATTACAGAATTCCCTTCTTCTATTGGTTCATTATCTTCTTTGAAGGAGCTATCAGCTGGACAATGCGAGTTTCTCGACAAATTGCCGGACACAGTTAACGGGTTAGCTTCAGTAGTTGAGCTTCAGTTAGATGGTACGGCGATTGCAAAGTTACCAGATCAGATTGGAGCTATGACAATATTAAGGAAACTTGAAATGAGGAATTGCATTAATCTGAAATCATTACCTGAATCTATTGGCAGATTAGAAGCACTAACTACTTTAAACTTAAGCAATTCAGCTATAGAGGAACTTCCAGAGTCCATTGGCTTGCTAGAGAATCTCGTTACATTAAATATGAACAAATGCAGAATGCTCAAACAGCTTCCAACATCAATTGGAAAATTGAAGGAATTGCATCACTTGATGATGGAGGAAACTACTCTAACAAAATTACCTGAAACATTTGGTTTGCTCTCAAACTTGATGACACTTGAAATGGCAAAACGGCCACATTTGGTTGCAAATGATGATAGATTTCCTGCAGAAAGTTCTCATCATTCTTTTCAACTTCCTACTAATTTCTATGATCTGACATTGCTAAAGGTGTTGGATGCTCGAAACTGGCGAATATCAGGGGAAATTCCCAATGCTTTTGAGAAACTGTCATCATTAGAAAAATTGGATTTATCTCAAAACAATTTCCATAGCCTTCCATGCAGCTTGAAGGGACTCTCAATCCTCAAAAGGCTTTACTTGCGAAATTGCAATGAGTTGAAATCTCTGCCTTCTCTTCCTTCAAGCTTGATTGAGTTGAATGCTGAAAACTGCACCTCTTTGGAAAATGTATCTGAGGTTTCAAACTTAGAATGCTTACAAGAGCTAGATCTCACAAACTGCATGAAAGTGGTGGATATTCCTGGTCTTGAATGCTTGAAATCTTTGAGAAGATTGTATTTGAGTGGTTGTATTGCATGCTCACCCCAAGTAAGGAAAAGATTTTTAAAGGTCAGTTTCCTACATCATCATAAAGTCTTGTCTCACTGAATAGTGTCAATTACTTTAACAAAACAATGTCTCATTGCTAAATGACAGAAGGACCAAATCCGTTGACTAGAGTAATTTTCAAATGTATCTAAACAATAAAAATTCTTTAAAAATCAATTTGGCTATTTATATTAAAAAAATCTATGTTGGAAGGGATAGCCAGGAATATTGAACCAAACTTTTCTACCTTTTAACTTATGCATGTGTTCCCATCATTCTCTTCCTTTAATTTCATTTTTCTCTTACAATCACATATATGAATAGATATAAATTGTGTGACATATGTTACGAAATGTGACTTACAATGAAAATTTATAACAGGCTGCATTAAGGAATATAAGAAACTTGAGCATGCCGGGAACCAAATTTCCCGATTGGTTTTCAAGACAAGCAGTGAACTTTACCAAGAACAAAAACCGAGAGCTAAAAGGTATTGTTATATGCATTGTTCTTTCCATCAACCATAACATTCCCAACAATGAAATTATGCCTGGAGTTGTTGATGTTATTGCAACTGTTCTCAAATCGGGCAAACAAGTGTATAGTACTTCAGTATACTTACGTGGGGTGCCAAGAACGAACCAAGAACACATGCACTTGTGTAGGTTTGCATATTTTCATCCATTGGTGCATTTTTTGAAAGATGGTGGCACCTTATGTGTGGCTATGAAAAACCCTCTTGTTGATAAGAGGTTGGAGCTGAAAGATTCTGGAATTCATTTGATCTTAGAAGGGGACGATGATTACGGTGGAGACGAAAGTGCTGTGGATTCAAGCTTGAAATCTGTCTCAGAGAAAATGGCAGAGTTTTTTAACTCTGTAGAAGATGCATATGATCCTGAACCTGAGTAAGAGCTAGCACTTTTCCATGCAGAAACTGGGATATGATAATTTTTTTTTTTTTTTTTGTGTATTAACTTAGGACTTGTTACTTATTATTATATGATGATGATGATAATGGAAGGTAGATCTCACTTGAGGCTGAGAATTCACTTCACACTATATAGTAATAAGGTTATAAGTTCCAAATGAGTACATAAAAAATGAATAACACACGCGCGCACACAAGCCGAATAGGCATGACATAAGAAACAACTGAACAAACCAAGCAAAACACAAAAAACAAGTAGCTGGCTCACAGAACACCCGAAATTACCAGTGCTAGTTATTGTTCTAGTACTAGTATGATGCCTGACCTCCTATCAACTTCTGAATCCTTCCAGAATTCGGACTCGGTTCTTAGCCTATCATCATACCTCATCCTCATGCTCCATACTGATACCTTTAGATCCCCGGTTTTAGCCTTCTCGCATCTCTTGACCTACATTGTGTACCACTCTGGTACTGATTCATTATCTGCTGACACCCTTCTAGGAACTCTGCGTAAGTGAAACAAAATTGGAGCCAATAGTCCTTGTTTTCCTCTTCTTTCTTGTAGCTTTCTTTGACATTGCTGATCCCCAGTATGCTTTCTCAGAGAGAACGCAAGGATCTCATTCCATTCTGCAGATCAACAGAGTTATCTTTGTGATTTCAGTCCAAAGAACAACCAAAAGAAAAGAAACAGCACAAAGACGCCGAAGCATCACTACATGACACCAGGACTACAGAGAAATATCAATAATCAATAACCAACAGGAACACACTCACATGGCTAGAAACATTCACTGAGCAAATTTTCCTTCTGTTTCATCTTCACTGCTGATCTCTGATTCTTCACCGCTTGATTCCCCGGTATTAGATCCATTGTCATCACTCCTATTTTCCGAATCAAGCAAGACCTTAGATTTAAAATCTTCCTTACATAATACATCATAGCTACACTCCTTCATCTTTAGCTCCCCCCCTTGCACATCAAAACGCATCCTACTATTCTCACTAAAAGCTGGCTTACGATGTTTGCTAAAGGCCTTTGACTCACTTATGTTGTCATATTTTCTATGATGCAGTTGAATGTATATGTAATTGTCTGTCATTATCATTGTTACAAGGCAGCAACTATAATGTGCCCT
Organism: Stylosanthes scabra; assembly: GCA_036250425.1. Lineage (NCBI taxonomy): Eukaryota > Viridiplantae > Streptophyta > Magnoliopsida > Fabales > Fabaceae > Stylosanthes > Stylosanthes scabra. The sequence continues at coordinate 371,197 of JASCZI010120830.1, forward strand.
TGCAGCACTAGAAGAGAGATATAAGGAGGGGCCAGCTTCAGGATGCGACGATTCAAAGCTCCAATTGAATTTCAGACTTGGAAATGATGTAGAAGATTCCAGAGGCTCAAAGGCAATAAACACAATGATTCCCCACCACTCATTGCTACCACGCTCATTAGGGATGTCCACTATGATTGATGCACTTGATTCAAGTTTTGACAATCTTGGACCCATTGGAAAGAGTATCTCATTCCCAAACTTAGGAGGAATCTCAAAGTATGTGATAGGATAACTGTGATCTCTAACCTGTAATAACAACAAAATAATTGCACGAATAAGCATTAAAAAGTATTTTTATACAAGATATAGTTTATGCATTTTGAAACAGACGGGTGTGTTAATATTCAAGCCATGGGACACCCAGAATACCAATCTATTAAGTATTAACCACACCCTTTCTTTTCTTTAGATAAGTCCATTATTTTTTTTTTTGTTGGGAAATCCATGTTTCTATTAGCTTAGCCTAAAAAATATAACTTTCTCCTTTTTCGCTCTTTCTTTATTTCTTCTCTCTTGAAAATAAAAATGGTAAACTTGCTCTATTATTTCTCTAAGGGAAAATATTAGAAACCACACTGATAACTCAAACACTACTTGACTTAAAACCTTAAGACAAGTCTTTCTATATATTATATTTGGTCCATGCTTAATTGATTTGAGACTTATTCCCAATCCAAACTAAGGGATTTCATACCATTTGTTGGGAAGTATTATCTAATAACTTTTATACTTATTATCTTTCCAATTTATTGTGTTTGTCATGGAAATAAAAGAATTATAGTAGTAACTAAGCAGAAGAAGAGAAATTGTATTAATAGCTAAGAGAACAAACCTGACACAAGAGCTCGCTGTTATTTGGCTTGAATTGCTTCCAGAACTTCCATAGATCTAAGAACAAACCAGCTTCCACAAGAGAGTCTGAATGATGTTGAAGCACAGATTGATTGACAAAGCCCATGCAACCTTCTGCTTCAAGAAAATGTAGGTTAGGGAGCTTAGATACACTCTCAGGTACCACAAGATCAGTATTCCCACTTAAAATTAGTGTCTCCAAGGAAGATAACTTGTCTAGATCTTTAGGAATCAATCCATGATGGAGATTGCAATAGCCTAAATCAAAACTATTTAACATGGAAAGTCCTGAGATAGAAGGAGGCAAATTTAGGCGGTTGAGATCTGGTTCTTCAAAAATGCCGAACTCAAAAGTCGATGTTAACTCGCAGTTGTTGGATACCGGCCCACTACATCCATGAAAAGAAAGCCTCTTGAGATTTTCCATTTGAAACAAGGAAGGATTCACAAACCTTATGGAAGTTTCGCTTAGATCAAGGTCCTCTAAACCCTTGTTTTCATTTATGTTATGTGGTAGCTTGCAAACTTTTGAGCATCCGGACAAGTTGAGAAGTCTGAGTGATTTCAAATTAGTAATGGTGTCTGGAATGCAAAGAAGTTTTGAGCACTTCATTAAATTCAACACTGACAAACTTTCCATACTCTCACTAAAATCCGGAAGTAGCTTTATGTTTGAACAACCACAAAGAAAGAGCCTTTTCAATGAAGACATCTCCAATTTATTTGGCAATTTTTCAAGATTTATGCAGCCTATCAGGCTCAATACTGTCAGCTTTTTATGCTGACCTACAGATTGGTGAAGCCCAACAAGCGATACACAACCATCAAAGAAGAGCTCCTCAAGTAATGGAACATTAGAAATATCCGGAGTTTGAATCAAATCCTTGGAATAACTCAAGTCAATAACTTTCAGTGCCTCAAACACCTGAACACATTAAATAATAAATATAGATCACTGCATTAATTTGAAGAAATTATTATGCTAACACATAAATTTTATGAAAGCATCTTGTTCAAAACCCTTACCTGACTTCCATTCCAAGCATGTTTTAGTTTGCTATTATTCATCTGCAAGTGAACAATCTTACGTAGTTCTACCTCAAGTGGTAGAGATTTCAAAGGACATTCTGCCCAAATAAGAACTTTCAATGAGCTAGGAAGACATTTGAAACCACACGAAAGGTGCAAGTCACATAATATGACAAGAAGTCTAAGGTTGCGCATCTTAGATAAAGCTTCAGGGTGCCAGTGTGTTGCTTTATTATATGATTCAATTTGCTGCTTTAAAACCATGCCTTCAGTGATCTCAGTTCCCTGATATGAAAAATGGTCAAATAATCACAGTAAAACACAAGGAATCAAACAAAATTAATAATGTATCATGAAAGGAAAATGATACTTACAGTATTTTCTTTCAATACTTGATCAATATCGTCTGGAGAGCTCAACCTACTGCGTTTTCCAGGATCCTTTTCAGATTCTTGAAAAACTATATTTTTACCCATTTCCTCAAGCAAATCATGCATCCCTAAAACTCCTTTGTTGCAAGTAATCAATGATTTACCTATGAGATCACTTATTCCTCTTGTTGGATTAAGGCCACAGTTTTTCAATATTTTTGTCACTTTATCTCTGTACCACCCCTTAAAGAAGCATGCAATATCAAGAAATATGGTCTTGTACCCTTCTTTCAACATATCATAACTTATCCTGAGTATGTTCATTATTCCACCATCTGGATCTTTTCTTATCTCATCTAAAGCATCTTCCCATTCATCAATGCTTCTTCTCCGAAGATTAGATCCTAACACCTTAAGTGCCAAAGGAAGGCCTGCGGTATACTTAACAAACTTTTTAGATAACTCCAGGTACTCTTCTTTTGGTAAATGTTCTCCTTTAAATGCTTCTTGATGAAATAACTGAAGGGATTCATCAGGATTCAAGACTTCCATATTGTAGATTTTAAACGCACCATGTTGACTAAGAAGGTTCTTGTCCCGAGTAGTAACAATTATTCTGCTTCCGGGGCCAAACCACTCCTTGTTTCCAACCAAATTCTCCAGTTGTTCTATAGCTCTCACATCATCTAGGACAATAAGAATCCTTTTTTTGTACAAAAGGTTTCTGATGTTATCTCTTCCTTGGACTAAAGTTTCAATTACTCTGCTCCTTAATTTCAGATGTGAAAGAAGTTGATTTTGTAAGTTAACAAGATCTCCTTCCTTTGAAACATCTCCAACTCGGAGAATGCAATAATCTTCAAACTCTCTCTGGATTCTTTTACAAACAACAGAGGCAAGAGTTGTCTTCCCTAACCCGCCCATGCCCCATATTCCAAGAAAGAGAACATCTTCTTTTGACTCTGGGCTTAAACATGAACACACTTTTTTAAATTTTGTATCAATTGCAACCAGATCATCATCATCCTTTGTTGGCAACTTAAGTTCTATTTTTGTCCTTACTTCTTCAGCAATTTCATCAATGAGTTGAGATTCATATCTACATTCAATATTCATTTTAAAAAAAATATCTACATTCAATATTGAAAAATAATTATAACAAAATCTACTATAATTAAATAATTATCCTCTTATTCTCATAGAATGATAATAACTTTAAAAGTTCACAAAATAAAATTATATACTGTTGTTGATCATGTATATTTTATTTTGATAAAGAATCCAATATATGTAATTTGTAAAGGAATATTTTGGTTTAAAATAAAATAATAAACGCCGTTTTACACAAATGGAGTAAAAAATCATTTTGTTTTATGATAATCACTAGAGAGATGTTTGTGTAAAATGACATCAATCTATTGAAGATCGGAGGCCAATATAAAAAGACATCATTTAAAAATATATGTATCCATGCACAAATATTTGAAAGCTGATTTGGCGGCTAAATTTTGATGTACAAATAAAATTTTTGTTATTGAATTAGCACAAGGAAATGAGCTTAGGGGTTAATACAAGTCACTGTTGTAAATCAACAAGGGTCCAATCCAGGTCTATTACAAGTCCCACATCTACAATGGATAAGAACTCTTGAATGTTTATAAGTGTAAGGCATCCCTCATCCCAAGAGCTAGTTTTTGGGATTGAATTAGATCCACCTAATTTCATTTCTAATATGATATCAAAGCTCACTTGGCTCATAGGACTTTCTCATTTTGGTGTTGAAGTTCCTCCTTTTCGATGCTCTTTTGTGATTCCCAATTGCCATTTTGTTCATGAAAAAGTAGTGATTTTACTAAGCCAGTTTCCTTAGTTCAGTTTAGGAATCTTATTTCCATGTTTGGCATGATAAATCTATTTTTGCCAACTTGGGGGATATTATGTGCACATGTAAATTAATTAGTTAGCCAATTAATTCTTAGTTATTAGTCTGTTAGAGTTTTATTAGCTCTTTTGTGCTTGCTTTTGGTATGAGTTAGAAGTATATATATATGTATTGTTAGTTAGACTCATTCATTTACTGAGAAATCATTTTTCCTTTGCGTTTGGTTTGCGTTTTCATTTTCTGTTTTCATTTTCAGTGTTTTCTGTTTTTTGGATTTTATGAAGAAAAAAATGAAAACAGCAGAAAACAGGATTTTGTTGTTTTTACTGTTTTCTCTTTTTCCTTCACAAAATTCAGAAAACAGAAAACACTGAAAATGAAAACAGAAAACGAAAACGCAAACCAAACGCATCTAATTCATGTTCACGCTCTAAAGAGGATCATCCCTAGGCGTAAAAAGGGTGTATTACAAGTCCCACATCTACGAGTTTATAAATGTGAGGCATCCCTTACCCCATAAACTAGCTTAATCTCAATTCTAATAAGGTGAATTGAAATTTTAAGAGCTTCAAATTTAAATTTTAAGTAGCAAATTGAATATAAACCCATGCAAATTCTAGAAATAAAAAAAAAAGCACAATATGAATTTTAAGGAAAAGGACGTATTTTTCTCTAAAATGAATTTGACCTCCAAACCAAGGTTGCCTGGTTACTTTTCTGTTCACTGTTTGGATGGCTCCTGACTGATGATACTGGGATAGTGTGATCTCTTCAGAACTCGAAGAGAAACACTTTGGGGAATGATTTTTGTTTATAGAAAAGCTTCAGATCCGGAAGATATTTTAGGTTTATGTAGAAAGGAAGAAGAGGTATTCACACCTCCTCTCATAATATAGTTCAACTACGGGATATTTATCTTTTAATTTTCAATGTAAAAATGATATTTTCTATATTATTTGAAAATCCGTTTGACTTTCTATGAAGGATAATGATTTCTTCTTCTGTCAAAAAAAAACTTTTTCAAGATTTCATCAGCCATAACTCACTGAATATATTACGCTTTTAATTTTCTGAATGACATAAATAATCTTTTTTTTTAAATGTGAAATATGGATAAAAGTAGACAGATCTTAAAAGAGTAAATATCATCTCTGATCTCTACCTTCTACAAATCGGTACTCAACCATCCAATAATTGCTCTAAGCAGGAGTTTAAATATCTACAAGTGGCCTATACGAGGGCTGCTTAGACCGATTATTATGGATCGGGAGAGGACTGCTGGCAAATGTTCAGGACATGCATTTATCTACATCTTAATTATATCTTTGAGTAAAAAACTTACCGATTGTGAGAGGTGCAGCCACTTAAGTTGGCAACGAATGTCAAAGCATTTCTCCACTGCTGAACCTTGTCTCTGTTTTCTTTATACCTTTCCTCATGTTTTCTGAAAGCTTCTTCAAACTTTCCTTTTTGGTATCGTACATCGGAAGCATGCACGTCATAGAACACCGGCACCAGCATCCCCGAACTTCCTTTAGTTTCAACGATCTGTTTGAGTTCATCCAAACACCACCCGGAGTTGGCATAATTTGGGGACAGCACAACAACTGCGCAGAGAGAGTCCTCAATTGCATGAACGAGCTGTTTAGAGATAAATTCACCCTTTCGAAGCTCTTCATTGTCTCTGAAAGTATCGATGCTTCTCTTCTGCAAGGCTGTGTATAAGTGATCAGTGAAACCTAAGCGGGTATCTTCTCCTCTAAAACTCAAGAAAACATGGTACTTCCATTTCGAAGAACCACCACCGTGCAGTGCCATCGAAAGGCAGGGATTTGTTGCGGCGGGTTCTCAGCACTTTTGGGAATGGAAGGGAAGAAGCGTAGACAATGTGGTGTTAGGTGAGACAAAGATCCAAGAAATTTATTTAATAATTGGATTCCCCTCGGGGAATGGAAGGGAAGAAGCGTAGACAATGTGGTGTGGTGATAGGTTTGGATATTCCCATAATACCCCCCACGAGGCACAAGAGCTTGTTAGTGGTGTGTGATTCTGACGTTGACTCCATTCCTCTACAGGCACCAAGCCATCATCGACTCCATCTCTGCAATCACCGGCGCCGGAAACCTCCCTGCCAGAAATGATGACATCAACACCGAAAGCATAGACAGAAGCAGATCTAATAAGGAGTAGCAACAATCGGCTGTTTTACTTTGTCATCCAACGTATAAAACAAGTCAGTTATTCTTTCAAACTATTTTTCTCTACTACATTTCTCCTCAATTTTTTTCCCTGGACAAAAGAAAAATAAATGTGCTCCAAGAGCACCTAGTCATTTTCCAAATGTAAAAGGAACTTACCTGTTTTCCAAATTCTTCACGGTTCAGTTTCTACTTTCTACCATCATTTCAACATGTTTTGTTGCCTGAGTTAAATGCTCAGCTTAACCACATTTTTGTTTGTTTGAATGTTAGTTAGTTTGTTAGAAAGCAGCTGCCAAGTACTCAAGTTTGTTATTTTCTCAATTTAGGAAATTGTTAGTTAGTTCAATTAGGATATTTATGTAACTTCCTTATGTAGGGCTGGAGATCCAGTGGAAGGTAATATCTTTATGAAGATTATGTTAATTAAGTAAAATTCAAAGATTGGTTGTTTAGAAATTAATGGCCACATAACAAGATTTATACAGGCCATAATAAATGAAGGATTTAGAGACAACATTTAAACGAAGTAAAATAACAATATAGGCTAGTAGCCAGTAGGTCCCATGATCACATAATTGGTAATTGACACAACTCGAATTATTATGAACTCTATCGTATTGATCTTCCAAGTTGTCATTACTTGCTATATTCTGGACTTATTTTGGAATTTGGATTATTGAGTAATATTTACTTTGGCTATAGTGATCCTTATTGCATGAACTGATTTCCGTTATACATTGGTACTGATAGTAATGGAAAACAAACCAATGCAGAAGAGTCAGAAAACTGAAAAGCTATGGACCCAAACCCAAGTGATAACACAGTGTCTTCGCCCGATCAAATTGAGCCACAACTCTCAGGTGAGTCATTGGAGAAGGGTGATGATTTTGTGGAGGCATGCCATCCTGAAGCTGCAAATGTTCCTTCTGGTGGTTTCATAGGATCAAAGGTTTATCATTACCCAAAACTATGGCTGCTGAGAGTTTCAGTTATTGAAGGAGAGAACATCATGCCAGGGCACAGAGGGCCAGAGATAGTGAGGTTCCCTGAGTTTATTACCAAAGTCCAAGTTGGAAACTTTCATCTGAGTACTGCAATTGCTGCCCCCAGCACCACTCGAAGCTTCTCCAATCCTTCCTGGAATGAGGACTTGTCGTTTATAATTGATGAGCCATTTGTAGATTCTTTGCAGGTTTCAGTTGAAGATAGAATAGGAGAGAGCAATGAGATTGTTGTGGCTACAGGAGAACTTCTAATGTCCACAATAGAGAAGCAAGTTAATCAAATACCTCTCACTTCAAGTTGGTTCGATCTTAAAAGCCACTCTGGAAAAGTAGGTGATAAGGAAGAAGCAAGTACAACGTTTGTTCCTCGAATTTACCTGCGAATCCTGTTAGCTGAGGTCACAATGGATAACGGCGATGATATTGTTGTTCAAGGGCCCGCTGATACAAAGCTCTGGAAGCCTCAGATTGGTGTACTTGAGATGCAAATCCTCAGTGGCTCGGGGCTTATGCCAATGCAGATAAAGGATGCTGGTCATGTAACTAGTGCATATTGTGTTGCAAAGTATGGGCAAAAATGGTTCCGAACTTGCACTGTTGTGGATAGCTTGTCACCAGAGTGGAATGAGAAATACAACTGGGAAGTTTATGATCTCTGCTCCGTTGTAACTGTTGGGGTCTTTTATAAACATTGGATCATTAAGAACAACATTTATATTGGAGATTCTGATCACTGTATAGGGAAAGTAAGAATCAGATTGTCCACACTTGAAACTAATAGAGATTACATTCAATCTTACCCTATGCTGATGTTGTGTCCTTCAGGAGTGAAGAAAATGGGTGAGCTTCTTTTGAGCATGAGGATTTCAAGTTCTAGTGTGACTAACATGTTTCTTATATACACAATGCCACTGCTTCCAAAGATGCATTATTATTCGGAACCCATGAACCAGGATCAACTTAACAACATGACTTCCCAGGCCAGGAGATTATTGGGATTAAAGATGAGTAGAGAAGAGCCACCATTAGAGTCGAAGGTGGTGGACTCCATGTTTGATAATTATCTCTGGAGCATGAGGAGGAGCAAAGCCAACTTTTTCAGGTTAATGAGCACAATCTCAGGGTTAATAGCCATGTATAAGTTTCTAAAACAAATCCGAGACTGGAAGAAACCAGAGCAGTCGATATTATTCCTGGCCATTTTTCTCATGCTAATGATGGTGATTCCTAATGTAATCATTCCCGCCATTTTGTTTTACATGGTGTTAATGGGGCTTTGGAACTATCGTTATCGACCACGACACACTCCTTCAATGAATATCCGACTGTCACATGTTGAATCCGCTCACCCAGATGAGCTTGACGAGGAGTTTGATACGTTCCCTACGACTCGTCATGATTCTATTGTTAGGATGAGGTATGACAGGCTGAGATCTGTGGCAGGGAGGCTTCAAACTATTATTGGAAATCTAGCATCCCCGATAGAAAAATTCCAAGCACTGTTGAGTTGGGCAGATCCACGAGCCAGCTGCTTGTTTTTGGCGTTTTGCTTAGTGGCTGCTCTTGTTTCGTATCTTGTGCCCATTCGGGTTGTGATTACTGTCTTAGGACTGTATCTGTTGAGACCGCCACTGTTCAGAAACAAATTGCCCCCGGCAGCTCTAAACTTCTTCCGAAGAATACCATCTGAAGAAGATACCTTATTTTGAAGAAGGCATGTGGCGGGGATAAATAAGAAATCAACACAAGTTCTACACCTCTATCCTCCAAGACAAGTCCCCGAAAGATATTATACCAGAACTATTATTGCACGGACTTACACACAGTTCTTAAATGTGCAGTGCCTTTATTTGTGAACTTGTGCACATCAAAATAGTGTGTGGTATTACTAGCTAGTTCCTGCTCAGTACAATTTTATCGTGTAGACTAAACACCTGTGACATGTGCGAATAGCCATATCTTTTAAGAATTAATTTATGTATATCATTGTAAAAATCCATACACACCATTTAGTAACAGGAAAAAAATGTTAACATTACCATAAAAATTTACATTTTTCTGTGTTGCGTTGTTAAATGGTGTGTACAGGTGTACAATGGTACATGTAGTATTACCGATCTATTAATAATTTCAATAAACCTATTCATTCCATAAAATCATTCTATTACTCCAACTTTAAATTTAAATTTAAACTTTTTATAATTCTTTTTATTAAAGTCATGTTGCTTTTTTTTTTCTCAATTAACTGAACTTCTTTTATTAGGGAAACATTCATGTTTCCGTTTTTTTTTTTTTCTTCTTCTCTCTTTCATTTCATTTCTATCTTTACAAATCAGATCACTTCCTCTCTCTTTTTATCATTTTCTCTCTCTTTTATTTGTTTAAGAATGGAAAAAATGGGGGGGAAAACTTATATTACTCTTAGTCATTTGTGGCTTGTAATGATAAGATCAATCACCTAGCATAACTCTTAGAATTAAATAATAAACATGACAGGAGAGGTCAGTGCAAATTTATGAAATAAAAAAGACAAGAATAATTGATAAGAAAAAGAAGGTATTTTACTCTAAACTGAATTTGATTTCCAAACCATGGTTGCGTGGTTACTTTCTTATTGTTTCTCAACATTTTTAAATTTCAACTTCAGCTATCAATCAGTACTCAAATCAACTAACCCAATTGAATACTAACTTCCTTTTCAATTGGGCCGAATCAGGAACCTCTAATGAGAAACTCATCCTCTCTCGATGCTTACTCACTACTCAGATCCAATCAATCTGCAATAAGCTCACCACACCATGATGGATCTCAGAGATGAAAGAGAGTAGCATAGAGAATAGTAGAATGTGAAAAGCTTAACTCAGTAGAGAATAATGGTGAGTCTCAACTGGTAGCAGTTACAAAAAAAGGCTATATGTAGAAAGCTAGTAACTAACTAATGCTATTGTAACCAATCATAGCTTGACAGTTGTACCTACTCTAACTAACTCTAAAGCTAGGTCCGTTAACAGCTAACTTGTATTTCTATTAGTGGTCTAAACAGCTTTTGACACTTACTTGGATGATCGAGACCGATTAATAATTGTGAGAGCCGCTGGCAAATGTTAAAGGATAGGAAAATGACATTTATTATCTTAATTATATCTTTGACCCCAACACTTACCCATTTTGAGAGGTGCAGCCACTTAAGTTGGCAACGAATGTCAAAGCATTTCTCCACTGCTGTAACAATTGCGGAAGAGTCTCTATTCCTTTGTCATGTCATCCAACATATAAAAGAAGTGAGTAATATTTTCCATCTTCATTTTTCTCTATTCCTTTGTAGCTTCTACTCAAATTATGAAACCAATATAATACTGCCTAATTGATGTTACGAAGGTCAATCCATTTGAGTCCAAATATGCTTCAGTTTTACTATATTCAGTCACCTGCTTGCTTGGCACTCTTCACGTTGTATTATTAAAGCTATTACGTTGCAGACCGAAAGAGAGGTTAGGAACTCACCAGGTTTGCATAGATCATTAACTGATTTCTTTGTGTGTGTTTTTTTTTTCTCCAGTATATATTGGAACTAACTAATGATGGGAAACAAACAAATGCAGGAAACTCAAGAAAAGTGAAAAGCTCTGGATATGGAGTCAAACCCAATTGATAATGTATCTTCACGAGAACAACTTGGGTCTCAACTCACAGGTGAGTCATAGGATTAGGGTAATGAAATATTAAAATGAGTTCAACCGTGATTTTGTGGAGGAATGCCATTCTGAAGCTAAAAATGTTCCATTTGATGGGTTCATAGGATCAAAGGTTTATCATTACCCAAAGCTATGGCACCTGAGAATTTCAGTTGTTGAAGCAGAGAACATTATGCCAGGGCACAGAGGGGCAGAGGTAGTGAGGTTCCCTGAGTTTGTTACCAAGGTCCAATTGGAAATCTACCTAATGAGAACTGCAGTTGCTGCCCCGGGCACTACTCGAAGCTTCTCCAATCCTTTCTGGAACGAGGACTTCTCTTTCATAATTGATGAGCCATTTGTAAAGTCATTGCAGGTTTCAGTTGTGGACCGGATGGGAATGGAATGGGGCAATCAGATTGTCGTGGCTACAGGGGAACTTCCAATGGCTACAATATTGAAGCAAGCTTATGAAAGTCCAGTTGCTTCGAGTTGGTTCGATCTTAAAACCCACTTTAGAGAAGCAGATGATAATGAGGTGAGTACAAGGTTTGTTCCTCGGATTCACCTGCAATTCTTGTTAGAGGAGGCTTCAATGAATAATTGCGATGAAATTGTTCAAGGGCCTGCTGTTACAACACTCTGGAAGCCTCTCATTGGTGTGCTTGAGCTGCAAATCCTCAATGCCAAGGGGCTATTGCCAGTGCAGACAAGGGATAGTGGTGTATTTTGTGTTGCAAAGTATGGGCAAAAATGGTGCTGAACTCGTACTATTGTTGATAGCTTGTCACCAGAGTGGAATGAGCAATATAATTGGGAAGTGTATGATCTCTGCACCATTCTGACGGTTGGGGTTTTTTATAAATATAGGGTCGTTAAGAACAACATTCACATTGGATATTCTGATCTCTTACTTGGGAAGGTAAGAATCAGATTGTCCACACTTGAAAACGATAGAGTTTACATTCACTCTTACCCTCTCCTTACGCTGTGTCTGTCTGGGCTGAAGAGAACGGGGGGTCTTCTTTTAAGCATCCGCCTTTCGTGTCTGAGTTGGGCTAACACGCTGCTTATACACACAATGCCACTACTGCTTCCCAAGGTGCATTATGCGGACCGCATGCTCAAGCCACAACATAGTATCTTGACTTCACAGGCCCGGAGCTTATTGTCATTAAGGATGAGCGAAGAAGAACCACCATTGGACAGGAAAGTGGGGTACCAATTGTTTGATTTTGATTTTGGTATTGCCCTGTGGAGCATTAGGAAGAACAAAACCAATTTTTTCAGGCTAGAGGCTGCAATATCAGGGTTTATTGCCATGTGTGATCATCATCTGGAAGAAATTCAAGAATGGGAGAAGCCAGTGCATTCGGCATTATTCCTAGTCATTTTTCTCACGCTAATAATGATGCTTCCTAGGTTAATCATCCCATCCTTTTTCTTATACATGGTGATAGTGGGGCTTGTGAACTATCGGTATCGACCACGACACCCTCCTACCATGGATGCCGAATTTTCTCATGCTGACTCCACTGACCCCGATGAGTTTGATACGTTTCCTACAAGTCGTCCTATTCATATTGTTGCAATGAGATATGATAGGCTGAGATCTATTGCAGAAGATATACAAACTGCTGCTGGAGATCTGGCATCACTGCTAGAACAATTCCAAGCACTGGTGAGTTGGACAGATCCACGAGCCAGCTACTTGTTTTTGGCTTTTTGCTTGGTTGCTGCTCTTGTTTCCTATGTTGTGCCCATTCGGGTTGTGATTGCTGTGTTAGGATTGTACCGCTTGACACTGCCACTGTTCAGAAGCAAATTGCCACCTGCAGCTCAAAACTTCTTTGAAAGATTGCCATCTAAGGTTGATACCTTGCTGTGAAGAAGACATGTATCATGGATAGTCAAGAAATCAGCACAAGTTCTAAATGTGGTTTGGTGATCCTTGAAAGTAATCCTTCGAGAGAATTGTGGGTAGGTATCATGACTAACTATGGTTTGGGGATCCTTGAAAAAAATGTGGTGATATTTTTAAAACCTTTCAAAGATCTTATGATCATTGATGGTTTATCAGTTTATAATTCGATGACCCTTAAAAGATGGTACAATCCCTTGATAAAACTGTGACTATATCCTATGTATGACACTTGAAAACTTTGGTCACTCTTGAATGAGCTATCATCCCATGAGTCTACTGCCATTTCACTTGAGCAAATATGGCCTTACCAAACAAGTCCTAGAGTGACATGAATCCAATTCAACCTATGATCTGAAGGAGCAAATGCCAATATCTTTATGTGCTGAGTTATGAAAGCAAGACACATAGTATTTCATATTGAGTTTTGATAATCAACAACAAATATAATTTAATAATTCCGTTGATTGCAATTTAAAGGTTGCTCAAGATTTTTTTTTATTTTTAACTAATATAAGCAAATGAGGTGAAATCTGAACTAGAAAAGGTGTAAAACAAACTAATAAAGAAAATGCCAATATCTTTATTCTGAATGTGTAAGATCCACCAAGAAATAATCCTTAGCTAAAGAGTCTTGTAGATCCCCTGGTGCCCAATTGAGCTTTGAAGCTCTGAAAGTTTACCATGGTTAACACTGCTGTCTTAATAACACAACACTTTCTCTAAACTCTTAACATGCTGCATCCTAATCCATTTTAAAATAAATCACTTTATTTCAATTATCATGCCTTTACAAAATTCAATATAGTTTAAGGCTTAGATAGGGCTAAACTTGAGGCTCCAGCATTAGAAAAAGAAGCAACTCAAGTGTGGATGAAGTGCATTCAGGTTATCTATCTGCTATCCAAATTAAACTATACTGGATTTTAAAGCTTTGACAAATCTTCAACATTTCTAAAGCAGATGAAAGATGTGTTCCTGTTTCGATTAATCCTTGTTGTTGATTCAAAACAGCCTCAGACAGTAGGGGTTCAATTATCAATTAAGCTTCTGATAGTATGTTTCATTTTGGACTATAATCAAGATTCCTGGCAAATGGGAGAAAGATGTACTCTCCTTCCTATTAAATCATTTTAACTTCTAGCCTATTGATTCACAACATAATAAAAAAAATTAAAAGAATGAAAAAGAAAACTGTACTCATCAGTGACAATATTTGAATGCAACTGAGCTGATAGGCATGAAGCCAGAAGCTGATACAAGAGCATCAACAGGAACATCGTAGGGAGTGGTAGGTATTCGCTCATTCTCTATTATTTGTACAGAGTATGACAGCGCAACTGCAATAGAATTAAAAACAATGAAAATGAGGTCAATCAGGTTAATATAATGTGAATGTTATTAAGCTGGTACATTTCCCTTAGACAGGAATTCTGTTAGAGTAACTTTTACCAAGTAGAGGCTGCTTCCAGTTCTTCTTCTTAATGAGCTCTTGGTAATTTTTGAGGAACATATCATAGTAACTGCAAAAATGTTAAACAAACCTGAAAGCAATTAGTGGCAATAGACACAAATCAATGGTGAGAACTACAGCAGCATATGGTATACAATATCGCCGTTATATAATACAAGGAGCATGTAGATTGTCTGGTCATGAAGTGCTCAACCACGGGAGAAAAGCAAAGCAAGGAGCTAAGAACAATACTTCGCTAATCAGAATTCACTTCCCATCAATGATTGATAAGCGGGTTTGTGTGCTGCCCCATGGCGAACATTGATCCCATGTCTGAAATTGGCAGTCTCCTCAATCCCACTACTTGTATGAGAAAATAGCATCGTGCAAAGCATAGTTGTATAAGTGAGGAACATGCTGCTAAGGATGCATAGTTGTATTTTACTCTTTAGGAATGCCTTAGTATAACTACAAGGAATGGTAAAGGATGGTCTCCTTTGAAAAAATGTATGTTTCGCTGCAAGGTAGTAATCTGATTAAAAGAATAAGGATTTCTCTCTCTCTCTCATATTTTTTATTATGTTCCTTTCCTTGATCATTTTAATCTTGTGAAGTCTGTTGTGGTCTCTCATTATATATGGAAGAAATCCAGAAGATACAGTCACAAACTGCTTGTTCTAAAATGGAACATTGTTTAACAAAACATGTAAACACAACAAACAATTGATAATGATCTCAGAACTTACCCACCACTACGGCCCAGACGTCCTCCAAATTTGTCAAATGCAAGACCTGCCAAGATAAGAAATATAGTGCAATGCTAAATCTGGATCATACTGCAGATAATCAGCCAGTATGAGAGTGTCCAGAGAAATACCTGGTACTATGAACAAATCAACTGGATCAGTTGCTTGCATAACTGCCACAAGTCGTAATCAAGGAGATAACACGTTAGTTTATAATAGAGAATATAAAGAGAAGCAAACTTAGAGAAAGAAACATGAAAGAAACTGAAAATTATAAGAAGACACTTGGGAAAGCTGATGAAAGCATGGATTTACATGTATGAAAGATGAATATACAAATAAAATTATAGACAGAGAGGAAGAGGGAAAACATAAAGAGATAATAATAACTTCATAAAAACAAATATTATTATCCACCATAAACAAAATTTAAGTGCAGAAATTATAAAAATAGGTGACTAAGGTCACTTCATTCACAAGTTCTGGTTTTCCCAACATATCTTACTTCGTTTTTGCCATAAACAATTGAAATGGCCAACACAGAAGCAATATCCGTGTTTCTGTCCCTGATCCTCATCCAATAAGCTGAATTGTTTTCGGGAAAATAAAATTAATACTCACACAATGCATAGTCACCCACTCACCCTTATTGCAGCCCAAAAATACTAGAACACTATTAAAAATTGTCTTACCAACATTCTAAAGTAAAATTTCCCAGTATTGTTCAAGGTTAAATTGCATTTAAGAAAGAAAGAAAAGGAGAGAGAGAGAGAGAGAAGCATCATACAGTTAAAAAAGGACATACTACAAATCTTACAATCATATTAGTGCCTTTATCAAGTGATCTATATCCTTGTGAGGACTGAGGATGTAGATATTGGTCAAGGGACTTGATCAATGTAAATACTTTCATAAAAAATGATATTGCCAAGGCCAGCATATCTGATTACATGACAACAAAAATGACTATGTCCTTTCAAACCAATCGTGGTTTTCTGATAAAGAGAAAAATAAATTAAAGGAAACAAACAAGAAAATATTAAAGGCCGTACCATCTTCACGAGGATTCCCACTGCAATCAACCAAGGTTGGCTCCAAAATGTTCATTGAGCTCAGAACCAGATCATCATAACTTGATACTTTAAGCATCTTCATGTTACTATTTTTGTCCTCTACTCGTGGTAAATAAAGCCTTTTCTTCATCTGTACATGACCCTGATCCTCTTCAGTTGAAAATAAGATGTAAGAATCTACAATGTTTAACAGCATATACATGGCATGCGGCTGCCAAGAATAAGAATGGAAAAAAGTCGAGCAGCAGCAGCATGCCAGTTGGAACAAGTAAATATCTGCTACGTAAAATGATTTCCATATATTTTATGAGTATGCAAGATTTTACACAATAGTTATTGAAGTTAAACGTCTATCAATCATTTAGTTTATTCACTATCTGATCAAAATTTACATATTTGATATATATAAAGATGCTGAGCCCCAATAGCAAAAAAAAAGTTAAAAACAAGAGAAAAGAGGAAAGGCAAAGAGATAATGATTTCAAATTATTCGAAGTGCACTTTTACAAAAACTTTGTTTCATGTTCTCGTATATACATTAGAAAAACCTCTTCCAAAAGCATAAATATTAAGATTGAGGAAATAGATTATATAAAATACATAACATCAGAATCATAAACAGAAAAAATATAACACAAGGCACACCTGTTTCATTGTTAGATAAGATATTTGACACAATTCTTGACGTATCTACTTCTCGTAAAGCATCACAACTTATATAAGCACATATACTGCTACTCTTCTTGAACCATGGAGCATCTAAAACAACCCTCTGAATGGCATCATCTGAGGAAAAAAAAAAGAAAGTCAATTCACAGTCATTCATTCATACCAGAAGAGACAGTGCTTCAAAGAAAATCATCAAGTTTTAGATTGTCATGTTTACAATACAGTGTAAACGTAAAACGTATACAATTACCCAATAGATACAGCCATTGTAAAGCAACTAATTTCTTTTACCATATAGAGAACATTTTTTTTTCTTTTAGTTAAGATGTAAACTCAGAATGAAATAATTAAAAGCATGTGATTGTCATGTCCTCCCATTTACTTAATACTCTCTAAGGTTACTTCACTAAGTTAAGGTTAAGTAGATCGCCCTATTTATAACACAATTTATAAAATACAGAGCAATAAGACAAGCAATGCCTTCGTTTGATTATGTAGCCGACCCCGCGAGTGGGCAAAGGCATTGTTGTTGTTGCTGTAGAGTAATAGACAAGCAAGTCTCACAATAATTTTGTAATGCAAAGTACCTAAAGAAAATACTAAGAATTTGAAAAAAAATTCTGATAAACTTATTACAACAGTGAACTTATAGGTTCATGACGAATTATAGTGTTAGACACTTAACATCTTAGCTTCTTATTCTACTCTGTCATAGACTTATAAGCATGGACCTATAGGATCACTGCAAATTTTTCCTATTTAGATTTTTTTTTTCTCTTAAAGACTTAATAAGTTTATAAAATTCTTTAACAACTTGCTTGTCCTATTTCTCAAAAAATTTGTATGGAGTGTCATTTAACTTAAAGTCATGAGAAGTTTTGGTTAGTGCCTAATTTTACAAATAACAATGTTCCTAATTAAAATTATGAGCACAAAATCAAAATTAAACAAAATTATACACAGAATTGGCAAAGGACATCCTTCACGACATCAACAGTTTCATTTCCCAAGCACATTGAAAATTAAATATAAAAGAAAAAAAGAAAAAGGAAAAGGAAAAAGAAAAAGAACCTTGTTGAGACGTGAGAATGGGATCCATGTTTTTTAGGGCTGTGCGTACTTTGGATCGAAGAGAATGCTTCTGCTGGAAAAGGTGATGGAGGCTAGGGTCGAAGCTGGTGCTCATGGAGCGGGTAGAGGAAGAGGCAGCGGGAGGGCGCAGGTTAGCAGAGGACGAGGAAGGTGATGCTATGTTGCGCAGGTGGTTTATGAAAAGCAGCTTGGCGGCGTACACCATGATATCTGGGGCGCCACTTGTTCGGAATCGGAGCATATGTGTATGGGTTATCTGCTCTTCTTTCTTCTCTCACTAAAATAATCCACTTCAGCACAGTAGCACACCCTACCCTCTCTAACAGTTACAACTTACAACTTGCGACGGCCACATTATTATATTAAATTAAATTAAACAATAAAAGTACAAGTAAGAATTTGAATTTTTTATCCTACAATAAAATAACGATTTGGTTTTATGTAAAACATTTTTGTTTTTGTAAAACTAAATTAGTTATACTTAATAAATATAATTTATTTTTTTCATACTTGATTGATAAGTATATTTTTAATTGAAAATATGATATGGTGTTGAGACTTAATTAAAAAAATTATAAAGATTTAATTAAAATTTTCATAAGACCTAACTAACAAATAATTAAGGTAATTACTTTGTTAGTTTTCATAATTCATCAAAATTTCAATTATGTACCTATTTTATTTCCTTTCAATTAAATCTATATACTATTTTTAAATTTGTAATTAGAATTAATAGTAAACATTAAAAGATATATTTATAAAGTATAATTTTTTTTATTATTCTCATAATTGAAAAAAAAAGTCTTGAGAATTAATAATTTAGGGACCAATGGAGATCAACTAAAACTTAAAAAAAAAAAAAAGCTAAGATGAATGCATAATTTTAGATGATCATTTTTTATTTTACTGGATAATCATTTTTGTCAAATTTTCACTTATTTATTAGTTTTTATTATGAGTTTCCTAGCATAGTTATAAAATCATATCGATTATTAAACTGATCGTCCTTTTGACTTATTGATTTAAATCACTAATTAAATTGTTGAACCATTAAATCAATTTCAAATAAATAAAAGTATAATTTATAAAAAAAATACTTAATATTAAAATTTAAAATATATGTTTTTAACTAACAAAATCTCAATTCCAAAGAAAGAAAAACTAATACTAAAAAACATCAACAGTCGAAATTTTTTTATATAAGAGTACAACAACTTTTTTGATAATTAATTACTCAACCTCCATTAATAGGCTACCTGCAATCTTGGCAAATTATACTAAAATGTCTTAAAAGTCATGTAGGCTTTTTATAGAAACAGTAATATTAACTCATTAGAAGTTCTAATGACAAATTTTGGCAAATTTTCATTGTGATTAAATGACAAATTAGAAAAACTCAAAAAGACTAATGACAAATTTTGGCAAATTAAATGACCTCAGACATCCGAGGAAGGATTAAAGCAGCACATAGCTCTCAAGCCTAGCGAAGGCGAAAGCTCTTGGGCGGCCACTGCGAATGTTTAGAGAAACAAGCCTTTGGATTTATCATCATTGGCCATTTAAACCTGATAAGCATTCAACACAGGGAGAAAAAAAGCTATCACACTGCACCATGCAAGACAATACAACACAAGACAAATATGGAGCTGGGTTATTCTCATTCTGATTTGGATTTTCCATAGAGTTATTAGTAGCTGCAACATTTTTTTATAATCTTTTGTTAAGTACGGGAATACTTAACGATTATCCAAAGGACTTTCGAGTGTGAGGGATTAGACAAAGAGAACAAGATAGAGAGAATGTGCATTCCGAGGGGCGAAGCATCCGGAAGAGTCCGAGAGCTATTGCCGAGAAAGGGGATTGATGTATGTGAAGAATAGCCCTAGAGATCCAAAACTAGGATTATGGAGCTCTAGGTCAAATATGGGGGAAATGGTTTAGAGAACGCGTACCTTGAGGGGGTGTTGCCCCCTGCTTATATAGTGTTAGGTGGTGGAGATACGTATGAGATCTGCTGTGATCATATCATATCTTGCTAGATATGATTCGATTTCTCCTCTGTGGGCCTTATTACTTATGGCCTTTATTCAAGTGGATTGGGCCTTGGGGGCCGGTCCCTAACATTGCCCCCACTCGGGAGGGTGGACGTTGTCCATTCTTCCGAGTAGTTTTTTGTTTTTTCATTCAAGGTTTCCGGGTACTTTGCTTGTTTCTCTTTATGATCTTCCGAAAGGTATTTTAACGCTTCTTTTAGGAAGGTGTTAGTACCTTTTTTCCGGGAAGTTTTGATGTTTCTTTCTCGAAGGATACTTTTTCTCAAGAGCATTCATGGCATTCTTTTCGAGCAACTTTATCGGCCTCTTCTCGGAAGGTGCCTTTTTCTTCTATGAAGGTGCGAACAACCTTCTTTTCCTGGTAGTTACATGTAACCTTCTTCGGAAGTTAATGTATTTTTATTCCTGGGGTGAAGTGTTACGTGTCGTTGTTTGATTTGCTCGCTTTTTAAGGACACTTATTTGCCCCCTGAACCTTGAGAGACTTGGTTAACAAGCTCTCTTGGGGTTCATTTCTTCTTCTTCTTCTTTTTATCTCTCTCTTCTTGCGAGGGATTTTTACTAGTGCTCCGGCCACTGCTTCTTTTGTGGCGGCCAAGTAGAGAACAAGAGGTTTTCCTTCTTCCGCTTTTATCAAGGTTGGTGGTCCCACCAAGTAGTTTTTTAAAGCTTTTGAAAGCTCTTTCACATTCGTTTATCGACTTGAACTCTACTTCTTTCTTCATGAGTTTGAACAGTGGTGCTGCTTTTATTGCAGAGGTTGCTAGGAATCTTGAGAGTGCTGTCAGTCGTCCGCTTTAGGCTTTGCATTTCTTTTAATGATTCCGACTACTTCATAGAGATGATGGCTTAACATCTCTTTGGGTTAACCTCAATTCCTTGATTGGTTAACATGTAGCCGATGAATTTTCTGGCTTCAACCGCGAAGCTGCACTTTGCTGGGTTGAGCCGCATCTAGGGTTTCCTGAGTTTGCTGAAAACTTTCTTTAAGTTTAGGATGAAGTTTTCTTTAGCCTTTGACTTAACGAGCACGCCGTCCGCGTATGCTTCTAATATGCCTCCTATTGGATCTTTGAACACCTTATCCATGAGCCTTTGGTAGGTTCTAGACTTGCTTCTTTACTTTAGAGGCTTTTTCGGGTTCATACGCCGCCACTTTTGTGCTACCGGTTTGTTTCCGGGAAGACAGACATCTTGTGGTTGGAGAAATTTGGGTCTAATCCTGGCATGTCGGCTACTGTCCAAGCAAACAAATTCACGTTCCTTTTTAAGAAGTAAGTTAGATGCAGAGTTGTGACTTACCACTAGCTCTCTAACTTTCGTTTTCTTTGTATCTGGAGGGTTCCTGATGGTGAACCACAAAGTGACGAAGCTATTTGGGTTAATCTCTTTCCGAGACATCTGACTAAGTTGTCGGAATGAGCCTTTAGGTCTTTCTCAGTGAGCCCAGGTGCGTCAAAGCATCTCCGAAATAGAATGTCGGCTGAGATTCCTTGGTCTACGACCACTCTTCGGATCATAGTGTTGATCGTGACTACGGAAATCACCAGCGATTGGTTTCTATTGTCGATGGTTACCATAGGGGGTGGTTTACTGACTAGGGCTCCCGGCATTACTTTGACGGCCAGACACGAGCTCCGGCTTCTTTTAGTCGTTTTTAGATGGGGGTTCCCTTCTTCCGGGATTCCCCCTGAGACTATTGCGATTTCCTGATGCGCACGGTGCCCTTTAGGGTCGTCTTTCTCCAGCCTGTCTATTCTTTGTCTTAGTCGTATGTTCTTCATCTCTTTGCTTTTGCCTGTCCACATATTCATGGACTTTTTTATTGCAGGATTTGTTTGACGAGCTTCTAGAAAGTCTTTACAGTCTTTGGTGTCATGCCTCGAGACTTTGTTGTACTTGTAATAGCACTTTTATTGAAGTGTTTTCTGTTTTTTGTGACCCTCGGAGCGGGTATTCTTTTCATTTGAAAAGAATTCATGCAATAACATTGAATGTTATGTATTAAGGTCGGCTTGACCTCTATTCACTTATGTTCCAGTCGTCCCATGAGCTTGTTCTTCAGGGTGATTTTTTCTTAATCAAGTTAGATTTTTTCCGCACCTTTACCCTTTTCTTGTTGGATATAGTCGTGGGAGCATTCTTGGATCTTTTTCATAGGCTTTTGGGGGTCTTTTTGTTAAGACTCTTTAAGAGTGGCGTGTCTTCTCTTAGGTCTTTTATCAAAGAGCCAAGTATTGCTTATGATTGTAAGCTTTCGATCTGTGTGCACTCGATGTTGAAACTGTCTAGGTATCCTCAGAGATTTTCCCCCAACTTATGCAAATCTTCGGTAGTCTCCTTGGAGGTAAAGTTTTGCATGTAGGTGCTTCGGGCGCACTTTCTCCGTTAACCAGTGGCCCACAGTGTTGAATGAAATTTGGTGTACTTGGGGGTACACTTTCAATTTGTAGTTGGCAAAGGCTTTTGCTAAGCATTGGGAATGCTTTTCTTTAGTACATCAAACTTTTCGAAGTTGTACAACGGGTGCTCCTTTTCTGGGATAACTTTACTAGTTATCATTTTATGGAAGGAGTATGTTATACTTGCAAGAGAGAGAATTAGTTGTGAAATCTTGCATGATAGTGTGCTTGACAACTTGTTTCTCAATCTTATCAACATGTTTTGCAACAGAGGATGAAAATCAACTATGCGCATCATCAATTACTCTTCGCGTGATGATTTATGCAAGTATCTCATTCTCCTTCATGGGGAATTATCCCGGATGTCGTGGTTTTATGTTGATATCACGCTCTCTCTCGCGAGGATCTTCCATGGACCATCTCGGAGGGGGTGATTTGGTCTTTAGTTGCTTGTTGATGTTCATTTCTTTTGAACACGGTGATTTTAAGTTCCGAGGTGTTTCTTGATGCTTTCTTTGATTCAAAAAGCATTTTACTTATCTTTCTTGCATTAGGCTCGTGTGCATGGAGTGTGTGCTCCTTACTTTGGATGAGAGCTTCAACTTCCATGAGCTTTCCCCACTTTGATTCATGACTTCAAGTTCCTTATCTTCTTTTCGGGATAGAAATGTTCATGTACTTATTCTTATGCCCCCCAACTTGAAGCCTTTTGAGGTTCTCTCGTTGTGGGGTTGTTGCTAATTGCCTCCTTTCATGGAGAAGGGATTCTGCATTTTTCGAATATGCCCTTTTTGTTTTAATTCTTCTTAGCCGCATGTTCTTTTATGCCTTCCTTTTTTTCTTTGCAAAGCAGCTTCTAGGTAGTGCTCTTTGTGATCCCTTAGTTTGGGATTTATTTACTTGAACTACTTTTCTTTATGGCAACCCATCTTCCGGGTGATTAATCTGGCGTGGTGCCTTGGTGTCTGGTTCACCGTATTTCTTAGATATGTGGCAGCTCATCCTCTAGAGGAATAGTCTAGGGTGGTGCTTAGTTTAGATAGGTGGCAGCTCATCCGCTAGGGGATCAGCCCAGGGTGGTGTCGTCGGTGTCTGGTTTACATAGTGGTGGTTTGCTATGATTCAAAAGAGATCTTATTGGGATCTTATCAAATCTTTCCTTATTTGACTAGAGCCTTTATTCTTGTTGGCCAAGCATGTTCAGTGTTGGCTAATGAATTGGACCTTATTGGCCAAGCATCTTTTCTGGGTGCTTTTGATTTTTTACCGCTTTTCTGTTTGCGGCATTCCTTTAACCTTTGCTGTGCTTAATTTTTGGCATTTAGGCTAGTTTTGGCACTTGATTGTGCTTATTTCTGGACGAATTCCTCTTTGCGCTTAGTTTTTACGCTTTAGAGTCGTCCTTGGCATTTAGCTATGCTTTTTTTGCATCTTGGGCACTTATAGTTTTTCTGCTTTATGTGAAGTTTGCTTGTCGCGATGTCTTGAATTTGACTATCGGAGTGCATAACTTGTTTGTTTGCAGCTCAGCACCGGGTGATCAGTCCGGTGTGGTGCCGTGGTGTTTGTTCCGACCACTTTATAGGGCAACCCTTTGGGTTCGAGTTTAAAGCCTTTGTTTTGGCTCCCGGGCTCTTTTGTCGGTGTTTGGTTCACCGCTCATTTTAGACTTATTAGTTTTTTCTTGAAGTTGAACTCTTCTTCTTATGTTATTTCTTCCGGGATGTAAGATATCATCCGGGCGATTTCTTCTACGATTTTTATTGAAATCATAGCTTCCGCTCATAAGCTAGCCGGAAAGCTGTCATACCGGTTATTGAGTGTACGAAAGTTTTGTACGCACTTCCGATCTATTTTTCTCTTGCTTACTTTTTCTCTAAGTTGAGCATTTTCACCTTTTTATAAGGTTGATCTTCTATCACTTTTTGTCGAAGCTGTTTGGCTTGACTTTCTCTTTATTTCTAATGTATGAGAAGGTAATAAGTAGCTGATTGTGCTGCTTCCAGATTACTCGAATATTTGTGGAATTTTTTGACTTCATGTTTTCTTGTACTCGTCTATTATGTGGCGCCACTGTGGAAGTATTTGGCATTGTTCTCAACCGTGGTCTGGCCGAATAGAGAGTTGTGTGCTTGTAATTGCTTCTGAAGCTTGTTGGTGGTTAATCCATATCCACCGCCAATTGCGAATAATCTGAAGCTTACTTGTAAACATGAATATATAAAAGATAATTCAATTGCAAATTGTTAGTGTGCAGCTTCCAAGATTTCCAATTCAACAGCGTACACCACCACCAATCTTTCAATAATTATTTATTACCAATCTAGGGGCATGGAAGTAATAAGAAGATTTGCTTCTAATGGATTTAAATACGTTCGTGGCCTTTGGTTTAATTATAAAAAATACTGAAAAAAGAAGCATGAGAACATATATGCACTTCTCTTCGTTATTATTATAATCTAACTTGTATCACTATCGTTTGAAGTAGCATATTATGTTAAAGCAAGTTGAATATTTTCCGAGCTTCGAGCGCATATACTAATAAGTAATTGCTACTGAATTTTCAACGGATAATCTATAATAAAAATTTGAGATGAAATTTTCGGATACCACTTGAAGCTTGTATGTAACTAAAAGGGGTTTCCCCTTACTACTTGTAGGAGTTGCTTCCGGTGGATTGATATTTCCATCGATTTCTTTGTGGTACATCGCTGTTGTCGTCAACCTCTTCGTTGTTGAGCAAGATTTCTACCATCTTTCACACTCGGAAGATTGGGATTCGTCTCTTATCTTACTCAGAGCTAGGTCCCCACAGACGGCGCCAATGTTAAGTACGGGAATACTTAACGATTGTCCAAAGGATTTTCGAGTGTGAGGGACTAGACAAAGAGAACAAGATTGAGAGAATGTGCCTTCCGAGGGGCGAAACATCCGGAAGAGTCCGAGAGCTATTGCCGAGAAAGGGGATTGATGTATGTGAAGAATAGCCCTAGAGGTCCAAAACTAGGATTATGGAGCTCTAGGTCAAATATGGGGGACGGGTTTAGAGAACGCGTACCTTGAGCTGGTGTTGCCCCCTGCTTATATAGTGTTAGGTGGTGGAGATACGTATGAGATCTCCTGTGATCATATCATATCTTGCTAGATATGATTCGATTTCTTCTCTGTGGGCCTTATTACTTATGACCTTTATTCAAGTAGATTAGGCTTTGGGGGCTGGTCCGTAACATCTTTCAAATTCAATTGATTTAATATTCAAATAGTTTTTCACAAGCATATGTGTATTTTTTTTAATTGATCAGAATTCATAACAAGTAACACTAAGATGTTACACTCAATAAAGAAGCATACCTAAATCATTTAAAATTGGTTGAAGTGACATATTTGCATGAACATTTCGTAAAGCATCAATCTCATCAACACTGTCTAAGTTTATCAATATTCATGACTAGTATCAATTATAAATCAGCACGGCGATGGACGGCAAGTTACGGAAGCACAATGAGGTGAGTTGAGAGTGAGATCTTTGAGTGTGTTTCACTTCAATGGCTGCATGCTGCCTCTGGAGGGTGGAGGACTGGAGGTTAGTTACGACGGAAATGGAGATTTAGGAATTTTAGGGTTTTTTTTGA
The DNA here is from genome assembly GCA_036250425.1 of Stylosanthes scabra. Classification (NCBI taxonomy): domain Eukaryota; kingdom Viridiplantae; phylum Streptophyta; class Magnoliopsida; order Fabales; family Fabaceae; genus Stylosanthes; species Stylosanthes scabra. The sequence continues at coordinate 397,294 of JASCZI010120830.1, forward strand.
AGCGTGAAAGTGAAACGGCTTCATTTGGTCTTTGTTTTTAATTTTTATTAAAAAAATCTGACCCGATTCAGTTTTTTAAAACTGGCTGAGTCATCGGTTTCTTGCTAAACTGCCCGGTCCAATTCATCTTTATCGGTTTTTTTGTAGGTCCGATTTTTTACATGTGCCGAATTGGCCATGGTTTTCCAATTTTTTGGTCCAACCTTCCGGTTCGAAGCGGTTTTTACAATTATAATTATTCTCGTAAATTGCACTTTACTTAAGGCTTATTAATATATTTTCTGTTCACTTGTGTCATTATTATTCTTCTAAAATACTCTTAAATTGCATTAATCAAAGTTGCAAATTTTTAAGAAACTTAAAGTATGTTAAAGTAGATAAAAAGTGCTATTTTTCATTCTAAAATATGGAGAGATGTCATATTAGGAGTTAGATTTATAAAAGAAGCTTGCAAGAGAATGATGTTTCTAAGTGCTTAGTACTGTAAGCATAATTCGGTAAGGGTCAAATAAATTATGATTAATAAGGATCCAAGCAAATGCATTCTTTTGAAACCAAATCTAGTCTATTGGTTCGTTCATGTAACATAGAATCATTTCATTAGTGGTAATTCCTCATTACCGTCCTTGTGTTGGACACGTGGCATTAAAATGATTCGCGAGTTTCAGAACCAAATTCTTAATCACAACATCTTATTAATAATTAATCTAAACTATTAGGCAGCATTACTGTTATTATTATGTTTAATTAGCAAATCAAAGTTGTTGTAGTGTACGAATCCATCAAAGAAGAGATTAGACTACTTATATATGCTGGGGGAAGATCTGTCACCTTTATTTGTCTGTGGTAATAATAATTCTGAATAATGAAAAAATTCGGTTATCACAACAAAATAAAAAATTGAACGCATCACATCGTTAAAAATTTTACATAGAACTCGTTATCACTAAATTATAATTGGTTTTGTATTTCCATGTCATATATATGAAAAAGCACTAAATTTAATATGCTTCGAGGAGCACTCAGTGTCCAGTAAAATTTCAAGTGGTAAATAAATTGAAGTGTGATGAGTAAGATGTTGTAACCCAATATTAAGATTCCACGCTCGCATAACAAAATGAAGCATGCATGCAGCTGGATAGATAGATTCCAGACTTCGAATCTAGGCTTCAAATGAGAAAGCAATGGTTAAACACACAGCACCATATGTTATTAGTCATTTGATTAAGCATGTAAATATATATAAACTTTTTTGTGTGTGGCAAATCTAAAGATACGGAAAATCTAGCTGGTAACTAGAGATAATAATCTTTTTGGCTTTTGGATTATTACAATTCCATCCAATGCTTGAATGTGTTTGCCAACTGTACTGTTATATTTGCAGTTAATGTATTCTAGATAGAGATTCTCTTGCAAAAGTAGAGCTTTACGCCTTTACCACCATGGTTTAATTGCAGGACTTGGCCCAAGTGTTTGATCTCATATCCATGATATATATATAATGCCATAATGGTATATATATATAGTGATTAAGTTTTAAATAAATAACTATTCTCCTCTCCTTTATTTTTTTAGATTTACATGAAGCTAGAGACTAATTACTATAGCCCATAGGTTTACATTTATCCTTTAAATTTGGATATAAAATATCAACTATTATTGTTATGTTACATGCATGTGGCGTACTAATTTCAGTAGCAATCAAACTATCCAGTAGTGACCTAATAATATAACGGATTAACGGGGATGAGAGTGAGAAAATTGGCATTACAATCATGTTAGTGTTTTATATATGTTTACATAGCCATAATCATCAATGCGTTGATATCAGGATTGTGGTAAAATTTAATTTGCATAGGTTCTTTGTATTTTATCAGAATTTAACAAGAATCGAATCCAATTTTTTTTATAATGATATATTGTGTCATAAAATTACTTTTTCTAAAAATTTAAAATGATAGGAACACCATAAATATTTATATTTAATTTCTAACAAATGATATCATTTTTTTAAAAATTTTAATTTAATAAAAAAAGTGATACATAAATAATTATATTTTTAGTTTACAGATATTTTTTAATGTAAGAAGGTTTGTGTGAATTTTATATTAGATTTATTTTTTATTTATCTTATACTGATTTTTTTAAAGATCTATATTACAAAAAGAAAAAGGAAAACAGTTAAAATAATTAATAATAAAAAAATACACATTTTTATAATATAATTTAATTTCTTTATTTTTAAATAATTGTCCAAATAATATCTGTGTAAAAATAAATCTTATTAACATTTAACTTATTATGTCGATGAGCTATGTAGCTCATATGGCATTACCCCTCCTTGTTGTAATAGACATCAGGTTTAAACCTCATATATATATATATATATATAACTTGATTTTTTCCTTTTAATTATCCACTTTTTTATTGTTTCTCTTTTTTTTAAGGTATTTTTCACTCTCATTTTTATATTAATTATTTGTTGTTGAATTATAAGTTATTTTCTTCATCATTATTAAATCATTTAGAATTAGTTAATTGCTCTCTTTCTTCATTTTTAACAAAAAAATATTTAGTAAAATTTTCTTTAAATTACTCCTTATTTTAGGTTTTCTAATAAATATGAATTTAATCAAAATATAGAAAAGCATGAGTTAAACATATTTGTCAAAAAAAAATGAAATTTTATATGTTCTTAATTAAAAGCACAATTAATTGATGTTATTACAACCATTTATTTTTATTTTTGTACTACTTTTTTAATCATAAATTAAAGCAAGTTACTATAATAAACGTGTTTAAAACAAACATTAAAAATACTAACAAAAATTTATTTCTAACTAAAAATTAAACATGTTTGTCTTTATTTTTATATTGGTACAAATTATAGAGAAAAAAAAATGTGGAGAACATTTATTTCCATTTTTTTAGCTTTATTTATCAAAAGAGATATAATTTATTCAAAATTTTGTGATAAAATCACTAATGCATCTAAAAACTAAATTTCATAAATCATTCTATCATTTACAAATATTACATTTATATATAGTGTTAAGTTATAAAAAAAATTATGAATGAATAATTCTAATAAATTAATAATGTATTGCACAAATAATGTAAATATTAAAAATATTTTGAAATCAAAAAGAATAAATATCAACCTATTTAAATTAATTTTGATTATTTTTAATTTTTATAACATCTATAAATCATAAATTTTATTTGCTATCACAAATTTAAATGACTACCAATATTTTTTCTCACATTTATGTTATATTAAATTAACTTTTATTTTTTACTAAAAAGATTAATTAATAATACTTTTCATTTATAATTAAAAATATAATAATTACCCGTGCATTAAAATATTCTAGTTTTTAATAAAAATATGACTCTATTATCTAATGAATTCTTCAAGTATAAAAGTTCTGATAATAAGTTATTTCCGTTATTATTATCAAAAAAGTCTGTGTATAATTATATTTCTGACAAGTAGTTTGGCACTTAGGAACATAAATTGTAGAGCTATGCAACCCCGCTATATATGCAGAGAAACCTTATGTCACTTAAAATTATTATTATTAGTATATGCATTATTCTTTAAACCTACATATATACCAACAATAATAATAATAGGTCTACTCTCATCAGTATTCTCAGACACAGTACTAAACATAAAGATTCGTATATATAGATAGAGGGGCATTAAGAAAATGTATGATTTGGTCAATTGAAATTTTGATTTGACTCAACATTTTTTAAACATTTAGAATGATTGTTTTGTCTAATATGAGAATCAAAAACTATTTCATTTGTTAAAGTGCTAATCCATATAAAAGAACTATTAAAAAAAACTGGTAAATTGAACCTAGCATAGCCAACAGCTAATGCTGCATGCATAGAACTTTTATAAAGAGAATTTTCTACATTCTATATTCTTATCTTCCAGATGATTTATTGGTTAATACAACAAGTTTATACTTAAAAAAGTTATAACACACAAAAGAGCTTCCATTAAATTGTTCGTTTTATTTGATCGGCAATCAAATACATACAATTTTCAGCCAAATAACAAATCATATGGTAATATGATATTAGAGAGGTAATAACTAAGTAAACAATTCTAAATACTAAATTATACCTATTTTATCCGATTAAATTCAATCAAATTATTTATCTTATGTCAAATAAAAAATTATTTTAATGTTAAATAGAAGTTATTTCGATGCTATTCATCAAAATAAGTGTACGCATAACATTACCGTACCAAGTAATTTTGTATACGACAAGTTGTTATAAAAGTTCTCTTCAATGAGCAAATCAGCTTAAGGCGGCTAAGCACATATATAATATATGGTCTTATAATTCTCAAATTTATCATTATTATCTTCGTATATTTCATGAGGTATAAATCACTGCCAAGTCTCAACATGTATAAATACTTTTGTAATATTCTATACATCACCTCAAACATGTGCCATAGGCCAAGGCATAAATTCCTAAAAAAAGGTTCTTAATATAGCACTTACATTGCTGCTATAAATAATAACAGAACCATCCTTGTACCTTGAAGGTGAAGCTAATTTCCAATAAAAAGCATTGGATTCTGTCTCCAACAAAAATCACTTTGGTGTGTTTTATGATAATTATTATTGTAAGATTCATATGCAACAATGGATAAGACAAAATGTGCCTTCTGCTTTACCTTAAGGAGTATTAATAAGTAAGTATGATATGTAACTATTTATATGTAAATATTATTCCCCAGTGACAGCCCTCATTCAAATTAAAGCTATAAGGAACCAGCTTCTGTTTTTTGGTGATATCCTATTCTATTGTTTTAGTTGCATATGTTCATCTTCCTATTTTAATTTAGCGTATAGATTCCACATTATATTATTTGTACCCCCTTTTAAATCTAAGAGACCATAGTATATTTAAATTGGTATATAATTTGTTACCACAACTAAGAGTGATGGTTTACTTATAAGTAGATATATATTATTAAAACATAAGAAACATTTTAAGTGTTCTAGTGTTTCAAGTATCCAAAAGGATTAGAATTAGGGTTAGAATTGTGTAATATTTCCAAAGAGGTGTTATTTTTGTTTATATACTGCTAGATGGTTGATATTTTGGTAGGGACAATTATGATTATTTCTTGTTTTATCAAGATACGGTCGCTTTTTGTCATGTTGGGTCTATTTCTTATGACCTTATTACAAATAAATTAATCATTTTGATCAGTTTATAAGCATTGTAATATTTCAAATATTTCAGTAATTTTAGTAATTAATTTTAACTATGTATTATTGAGATTAACAGCTAATACTAAAATGTCTGAAGCCCTTCGAACACTTGAACACTTGAAATGCTTCTATAAGCATATATGTGTATGTGGGCCATTTGTCTAGCAGCAACTGTTGTTAGGTACAAATATATAGAGCATATATGGAATTAAAGAGGGCAGCATAATTTGATGGAGATGTGTTGAAAGTACAGGATATAAAATAGATAAATAAATTCAAAAAGAGAAAAGATCAGAGAAGGTTTTGTGAGGGAAAAAAAGGGAGAGAATTTTCCGCAGTTGTGTAGGATGGTATGGAATCCCCAATAGTGGACTAGAGGATTTAATAATATGCTTAAATGCTAGGACTTGTATAACTTTTTAAGTTAATATTATCAGCAAGATTTCGTATTTTAAAACATTTTAAGATTATCAACGGTTGAATTACAAAATTTTACATAGAAATTAACTTGCGCAATACATACATAATGAGTTTTTTGCAAATAAGTTGTTTCATATATATTTATAGATCAATTTGAATTAGTCAAAAAATTAATTTATTCATCTACTTAAATAATTAAATAATTGTCGAGTTTCTGAATTCTGTGTTGTGTATGCAGTAAATGTACTAACTGATGTTATGTTTATAAATAGAAATCGAATTATCAAATTTTTATACATAAATTTGCACAAGGGAAGTAACAAGGCCAAGAGCATCATGAAGGTGTGTTCTGCTTTTATGAGCAGCACATTGAGTGGTAGCTAGCTAGGTACATGCTAAGGGGTAATCTTAAGGCATACCTCCTACCAAGCATGCATATGGATCGAAACAAGAATAACAATAATTAGTAATATTGAATGCCCACCAAATCTAACGTGTTTTCAGTATCAACTAATTTTATTTTATTTTCTTGAGCTCCGTATTCTCTGTTTAATGTTTAATTTACTTTATGTAGCTTTACTTGTTATTCAAACAAATGTAGTATCCAACAATTCTTTTTCATGAGTAATGTATATATATATAGTTAAGGATCTTTAGATTTTGGAATATCTAAATTCTCATACTGTATTATATTGTATTGTGATGGAGGGGAGGCAAACGACAGCCATGATACGTAGAGAGTAGTGTCGATTGGCGCCTTTACTCCTTGTGTTCGTGCAAGAGAGAAGCGTTCTCATACTTGCTGTGTAAACAATTCAAGATGCTGATGGTAATTCAATAACATATTCATGATGTGGGTTCGGCAACTTATATTGGATTCTAGAACATGGAACCTGCAAGCAATTCAAGAAAATTTTAGTCTAACTATTAGTGCACAAATACAATAAACGAAAATTGAGGAAGGAGATAAACAAGTTTTCAGGATGCATTTCAGCTTGGACATGTATAATCGTGCTCCATGAACGCTTTCATATAAAGGAATTTGGTAAAGCCCATTGAAATCTTCAATGCGCCTCAAAATAAAGTTAAAGTCTTGGTATGGAAACTGAAATATAATGGTCTAGTAGTTAAACAACGTCTCCATAGATTATAGTAATTGTCTTCCTCACATAGACGCCTTATGCCCGCGGTGCTCCTTTGCCTCTGAATCCGCTTTGCACCCACTTATTTTCTATCCCGAGGTAGAGAGGATTTGGAACAGTTTTTAAGACAAGTGTGATATTTCGAAACTCACTTTTCTCCCTTTGACAGTGGTGAATTGTGTTTATTGCATCTTAAATTCAGTGACTTGGATACTGAGAGACCAAGACAAAACTCGTCTATCTCCTTTTCTTCTTTATGGAATAATAGAAATTCAGTTGTCTTCAATTAGAATAGGAAAATTCCTGAAAAAATTCTGTTATCCTATATAAAAAGCATTTGGACAAAAATTTTATCTTCTCATTATTGTCAGCATCAGAAAATTTTTTAAAATTATTTCTCAGACATATTTCTTCATTTTTTTATACATTCTCTTACGATATTATTTATTTTTTTGGGTATGTATATCCTTTAGCTATCTATTTTTCTTTGCTTTGTTTTGACATTCACACAGGATAGCATTATTGTTTTATCAATAAAATCTAGATATTTGGTAAAAATAAAAAATAAAATAAAATGCGAATGTATCTTGGAGTTTTGGCATTCCCCGTTGTTGATTCCAAGGGCATGCATGACAAAACACACAGATACACAAAATATTAAACAATAAACATAATATTTTTCCTTTTACACGATTTGTACGTAAAGAATGGACACACATACACAGGATAAGGTAGTATAGTAGTAGTAGCAGCTTGTAATAATGTTTTGGCATCGTATATAGTTGCATGAAAATACAGACAATTAATTAAGAGCTACGTACCTATCTACCAAATTAAAGCAATGAAAGCAAAAAAGAATAGAACGGGACCCCACACCCACACACCCCCCCTTTAGCCCTTAGCTTTCTCCGTATAAAGGCAAAGCAACACAAAGCTTATTAAGGGCATTCCCTCCATGTCACGCTCCAAAAAACAACTCTCTCTCTCTCAATTCGAGAAAGTGCAATAGAATCCCTCCAACCTATAAAGAAAACCAACCACACCCCTTAATCCTTTGTAGTTGGGAAACAATTCTTACATACATACCCTCCTCCTCTTCTATATCTTCACCCTCCCTTAGCTTCCTTCTCTATCTCTGTTCTCTTCTTATACATACATACACTAATTATTATTGACTTCAATCTATCATATCATTATCATCTCTATATATGTCATAGCTTAGTGAGCTAGTACCTTTTAGTTTCCTCTCCTATCGTACACAAACAAAAGATTTATATTTATATACAAATTAATAATTAGAAAGATGACAAAAAATTTGCATGTGGTGGGAACTAGTAGTAGTAGTTATTATTGTTTTCTTCCAAGGTTGTTGTTAGTGGTGGGGCTTGTTTGTCTTGTGGTTCTTGGAAGCAGCATAGCAACTATTAGTAGAAAAACAAGCTCACATAATAATCAATGGTGGTCTTCTCATCAAGAAGAAGAAGAAAAAGGAGGAGGACTACTCGATCATAGTCAAGTAGTATTCACTACTGCTGGTCGAGATAATAAAGAATTGAAGGATTTCAACTACATGAGCAAAAGAAGAGTCCCCAATGGACCAGATCCAATTCATAACAGGTATTATATTATATCTTCTTTAAAAAATAATTTTACGTACATTATTTGAAATTAAATAATTATATAGTTTGTTTTTAATATAAAAAGATTAAATAATTAACCTGGATATCTAAAAAAAAAAGATTGTACTTCACCTTCACTATAAAATAGTTACTAATATATTACATATAAATTATTGAAAGCTTTTTAAAGTTCATTCAGTTTATGTACTATACTTTTATTACTTGGATATTGTGTTTCTTGTACTTCTCTATATACTTTGCTTCTTTATATGATAAACATGAACATGCCATGTTACATTACGTATGCTATCCACTTTATTTATTTGTCTATTTTAAACCATATTATTTTATATAAAAAGTATTCTTCTCTCAATCTCAAGCCACAGCCACCATATATAATCTAGTTATTATTTTTGAATTAGAATATAGTATTTTTCAAATGTATGTATGTGCTTTGCCTCTTAAGAACTCAATCATCTTTGAGAAGCTTCTTGGTTCCTGGCATGGTAGAGGATCACAAAAATAAAGTATATGTACGGGGATTTTGATGAAGAAAGACATTCATTATAAAGACATCTTTATTTAAAATATCACATTTTGAATTGTTAGATGATTCAGTTAAATATAATTTATCAAACATATCAATCAAAATGTGATTTTCACATGAAAATATTTTTACACAAATATCTGGTTGATTAATTACCATTTACCATGCATGTTTTTAACTGTTACATTGAGTTCTTGATTGAGGTCTTTAACCACCGGCACAGTTCTTCACAAATCACAATAGGCAATAATAAATAAAGATATTCAAAAAAGATAAAGTTATGGCTTTGAAACTTTATTCCACTTCTCAATTAATAACGAGGGTTAAAGTTATTTATGTCATTTGGCTCTCTGAATCAACAAGAAACTTTAACCTTTTTTCTTCGTTGTCTTTCTTTATTGCTTTTTAGCATTAGACACAACACAACACAATACAATAAAAAATAAAAGCATGCATGAAGTACAAACACTTAGACTGTATGAAAGATTAGGGTCTCAGTATCCGTTTAATTTTATTATTGAGTTCAATTAGGAAGCTAACTTTTTAAAAAATATTTTGTTTATTGTAAATTCTAAACTTTAAAACATAAACTCTCAACATTTTAAATTTTCCAAAAAATAAATTATTTTATAATTAAAATAATTAGTTAATTCTAGCTAAATAAATGTTGGTTTCTTATAACTTTTTTATAGTTAAAATCGATATTTATTTCCATTTAATTTGTGTAATATGAATTCTCACCCCTATAATATCTCCAATTTTATCCCTTAAAAAAATTAAATTTTTCAAAAAATAAAAATTATTTGACGAAATTATTTTTTTATTATTATTAGGAGAGCTGGAAACTCTGGAAGACCTCCTGGCCAAGCTTAATTATTAGTGAATTCGGAATTTCGACAAGCTTCGGTGAAGGGACAAGATTTTAGCCATGTACAAATTTCTGAGAACTTGAACTGAATATATATAGTATGCATGTGTGTATATATATATTCTTGAGCTTCTTGGCGTTCCGGCATGCATGGAAATTAATTAAGGGCTAATCTCAATTGCGGAAATTTATTTATTTTGTTTATTATGCGAAGAGTTGAAGGCCTCATGACAGAGAAGGAAAAGAAAAAGGAATGAAGCTTGTCCCACAAAAAATAAGCTCAAAAAGAAAGTTGATTATTATGATATTGCTCAGTTAAGTGATGATGATGAGTGTTTACAATGTCTGTTTTTGAACTTATCTTGTGATTGGGTTTAGCGGATGGAAATTAAAAAAAAGCTAGGCATGAGTATCACAAATTCAATGAAATTAGTGTTGCACTTGCATGCAAAGCAATTACCTTTTTGAACTTAGAAAGAAGTGGTATTTAGACTTTAAAAATGGACATAATTTTGTGTTAAATGATTTATTTATATGTGTACTCATGTTGAATTCATTATGTCATAACTTCTTTTGTAATAATAAATAAAATTCAAAAGAAGTATAAGAAAAGATCAGAGTCATATTCGTATAAAAAAAATCTTTGTATAAAAATATTTGATCTTCATGTAAATTTTGATGTGTAAATGAAGTAAAGCAAAAATTTATATACAATTATTTTATGTGAAATTAATAGTTATATTAAATTGCTTGATAATTCTCAATTATTAATTTTATATGAAGACGAAGACCCAGTATCCATGCATATTTTGAAGGACTGGTATCAAATGCAATGCAAGTCTCTATATATATTTTAAAATAAATAGCTTTAATTATTGGCTTAATTAGAATTGCTGAATACTACAAATATATGTTTGGAATTTTTACTGTTTCTTTTGTATTTATTATTATTTATTGTAAAGATTAGGTATGACTGCATGAGTTCCATATCCTAAAGTAAAGTAAATTCCACAATTTAAAGGTGTTTGGCGCACCTGTAAAAAGAAGGGTGTTTGCATCTTATTAGCTTGTGTTAGTCTTTTTCACTAGATTCTTCATTCTTTGGTGGGGGTGGTGAAACTGGTTGCTCTTTTGGTCCATTCAAAATATTTTTAAACTGTTAATAGATTCTTATTATCTCGTGGTAGACAGAGGTGGAAACAAAAGAATGGGATAGAAAATTAGTTTTATTTTTTAATATTTAATTAATATTTGGTTTCATATAATATCATTCTTTTAATTGAAATTATTTTATGACTCATCTCAGTATAATTATTAAAAGTCATATATGAATACATTATAAACTACTATTTGTACTCCAAATGAATAAGCTCAAATGGTTTTCTTAATTGAAATTGTGAAGTATAATTTTTTGGGCTCTTATCATGCTTTCTTTGAGTAAGACCAAATGAATACATAAAAAAAAATGTTGTACAAGATAAAAGATGACACTTGACAACATCACTTGGAAAAAAAATAAATAAAGAATTTATAGCCATTTTTACCAATAAAAATTCATATTTATTGGTATTTAATAAAAAAATTTATTATACTATATATTATATTTATATTATAAATTATATAGATAACTATTAGGACTTGTTTGGATAAACTTCTCATAAAGGATCTTTTTTCGAGATATCTTTTTTTTAAATACTTTTTGTAAAAGTAAAAGTAATTTTATGTTTGGATATCTCATATAATAATATCTTTTTTTTGTCAATCATGTTTGAGTCCAACAATGTAAAAATACTTTTTTATTTATTTACTGTGTTAAAAAATATCTTTTTTTAGAGTAAAAAAGATCTTTTAAAAAAATGTAAAAAATTGATTTTATTAGTGTTTTTACTTTTACTATTAGAAATTATCCAAACACGCTCAAAAACATAAAGATCTTTTTTTGTCAGAAAAAGATTTTTTTAACCAAATAATGACATCCAAACAAGTTTTTAGGCTTTGTTTGGGCGAGTTTCTCGTAATAGATCATTTTTTAAATTATCTGTTTTTTAAAGATCTTTTGCAAAAGTAAAAGTAATTTTATATTTGGATATCTCATATAATAATATATTTTTATTTATCAATTATGTTTGGATACAATAATGTAAAAGTACTTTTTTATTTATTTACTATGTTAAAAACATCTTCTGAAAAAAGATGTTTTTTTCTGATTTTACTAGTGTTTTTACTTTTACTATTAGAAATTATCCAAACACGCTAAAAAACATAAAAAAAAATATTTTTTATCAGAAAAATATATTTTTTTAGCCAAATAATAGCATCCAAATAAGCTCTTAGCCTATTACATATTTGATTTTTCTACTCTAATATGAATGATTATTTAATTAAAAATATGTAAATAATATGTATAAATATAAGATAGGAAGCTTTTCCCATATGGCAATCTCTTTTATTGGAATATGATGTTCCAATTATTATCAATAAGATATGTTATAAAAATAATCAATAGATAAAATTTCATGTGTGTTTTCTCAATAGTATCCATATACTAGGGAGCATAGTGGTCTAACAAATTATTCAAAAGGTGTCAAGTTTGATTATTTAGTTGTCCTTTATTAGGCTCATGGCTTATAGTAGTCAAAGGGAAGTGCCCCTAAACTTAGAAAAAATTAATAACAAAGCTATATTTATTGATATTTGGCCCTCCTAAATTTATATTTTGATCCTTTTAAAAGAAATATAATTTTATAGTATATTTATAACAATAATTTTAAATGTATATTTATTTTACCAATAAAATTTAACCACATTTATATTAAATAGAAGATCATTTCAATATCAAATAAAAATTCATTTATATGCTATTTTTGTATTTTTCTTTTAGAAAGGTGAAAAAAAAAGCTATTTTGATAAAAAATAAGTGCTCAAAATAAGAGTAATATATTTTTAACCTCAATTTATTTCTTTTACGGTTATTTTATGTATTTTTTTCAAAAAATTCATATTATTATCCTATTTTGATAACTTAATTATGTTATTTATTAATAAAATTAATTTTTGAAATGATAGCTTTCTTGACTTTTTGTTTAGAATGCATAGAAAAAGCTAGATAACCATCCATTTTAATTTATTTTGGTTATTATTTGTAATTATCAACTCTCAATATCTTTAATTTGTAGTTTAACATCATATTTTAACCAACATTTTTAAAGTAATGGCTAAATGGTGGTTAAAATAATAAATAAAAATTAATGATTATATAGGATTCCTCTAATTTCATTATTATAATGGCTTCTTTTATGAGATAAGGAAAAAAAAACTACCTATGATTATTATTATTTTTTGGTTGTCCATATAATTATTATTTAAACAACTAAAAAATCAGCTCGTATAATATTTTTATTATATTATAATATTTAAATACTATAGTATTTAATATTTTTAATTTTATGTATTATGTAAATTTTTTATAACGTAATATTTTTAGATTAAAAAAGAAAATTTAAAAACTTGTTGACCACTCTTGTTAAAAAACCCTAATTCTACATGTGTTGATAGTGTACCATTTTTTTGAACTACTAACTATGAAGTCAATAAAAAATAAGTTATTTTTTATAATCTAATATTACATAATTAAATGCACATGTAAAATATTTTTACTCTAATAATGCATCAAACTTAAATTTATACTTTTGACCAACACTTTTAAAAATTAATGGCCAATTATTAAAAAAAATTCTTATGTTTACGCAGCACTACTCCATTTAACGAATAAGATTTTTTATTGTATTGGAAATTAAAATTTATTTATATAAAAAATAAAATAAAATTTTTATTCATTATAAAAAGATAAAAATTTCTATGAGTATATTAATTATGAAAAGACAATAACAACCTTTTAGAACTAAGGCGGTTTAATTTCAGTTTGAAATAATAATTTTAAATTTTAATGTCAGAAAGACTAAAATACTTCTTTAGAACCATTTTAAAACTAATGTTGTATTTAATATTTTAGATTCATAATGAACTAAAATAAGTGTCTTAGTCGTTTTGATTTTAAATTTTAGGTTATAATACAATTAAACAAATTATTTTTATAAGGAAAATCCAATATAAGAGTTTTGGGAATTTATAGTTGTGATGTAAATATTTTCAAGTGGAAATAATTTATTAAATTAAAAATTAAAAATATATTTTTACGATATCAATAATTATTGACAACAACTTTTATTCAACTTGTTTGTAATTTTAAAGTTACTAATACAAATTTATTTAA
>JASCZI010120830.1:411421-428970 GCA_036250425.1 Stylosanthes scabra
ACTTGTTTTTATAACATTAGAGAAACAACTAAAAATTATGCATTAGTAATAATCACTAATGACTTTTTTGGTTCTCCCGAAAATTATTAAAGAAAAATAGTTTTGATCTAAAGAAAACTATTTTATAATTTTATTAGGTAAATTAATTGATTGGTTGTACCAAAAAAAGAATTGAGATAATTTTAGAAGATTAATGACCTATGTCAAAAATAAATAAATAAATAAATGACATAAACATTTTTCAGAATTTGAATTATTAAAGTTTTTTTCAAAAAGATTTCTCGAGATAAGATAGCTACATTCATAAAGTATTGACAACAATAATATTTTTGAAATTAATGAGGATGTTTTCAAGTTGGACTTTTATATAAATTTGCTTGAAAATTAAGGTTAATTGAGACTTTCCACTACTCACCATACAATAAATTTAAATGGGTTACCTATTCTTATAAGGAACTTCATATCCCATTTTTATAAGTGGAACATGTGATAATTTTCCTATAACATAATACATGGTTAACTATAACAGATATGTTATATGGAGGAGTGTTGGGTGGGCAAAATGTGAACATGAACACAAGTAACATAAGTTAAATGTAGCAAAACTGATGTGTAGATGGTTAACAGACACGTATAGACATAAAATAAAGAGCAAAGATATAAAAAAGAAAGTTGGAATATAATTAATTATTGAAAGTATGATAGAATATTGTTTAAAATAGTTTCAAACTACAAGAAACTATCGAAAAATGGTCGAATTTTATGTCGGATTCATATCCGATGCTTTGGATATTGACGGAAAAATATTTCCGTCAGATTTTAAACTTCTGACAATAATTTCCGTTGGATAAAAATTCGACGAAAATAAAGTAAACCTCGACGAAACATTTTTGAATAATTTCTGTCGGATTAAACTGATCCGATGGTAAATTCGATGGAAATGATATCAAAAACGACAAATATCATTACCACGTATCGAATAGAAATATATATATATTTCAAAAATGAAAAATATGTCTGACGCAAAATTGACGAAAATCAAAGAGAACATAATATAATAAATTTATATTTGCAACTCACTATTGAAGAAATTAGACTTGATACTCAATTGTGTAAATACAATTATAAATGCTTTCATTGTACAATAAATAACAAAAAATATGAACTGACAATTATTCAAACACAATAAAAATGCAGATATCTAACAATACTGTCCATAAATGAATAAATGAAAGTGTTCCTAATTGAACGAAAGCGGAAAATACTAGCCTACGCATCCTCGTAGTTGTCGTCATTGTCTGCTAGAGGATGATCTAGCTGCTGTGGTGGTGGACGAGGAGGCAATGGTGCTACAGTCGAAGGACCTGAACCACCGGCGCTGTTACTCCTCGGTCGTAAGGGGTTGTAGAAGGTCGCCATCTGTTGCTGCATCGTCTCTATGCGCTGTAGATGTTGCTCTACCCATGCGTCCCTCTCCACTAGCATATTCTTGAGACTCAGAACTTTGTCTCTCTGTTGGTGCAGCTCCTGCCCCTTATTCCCAGGGCGATGCGTCAGGTTCTAAACCTACTCTCTCAAGTCAACAGCCTCAGTTTCCGTAGTAGGGCCTGCCTGAGTGTTGGCAGCTGAGGTATAGGAACCACCATAACTGGAGGTGCGAAGAGATCCGGCGAAGAATCCCCTATCCCCATAAATCCATATCTTGTATGGCTCAGACAGAGTCTGACTCCACACAACATCCGAGTGCATTGTGCCAGCACTCTCATCACCCTCCTCTTGCGCTTGCTGAGTGGCTCGCTCAAAGTCGGCAGCAAACTCGGTCTGAGATAAAATAACATGCCAAGTTACCAATGAGATAGAGTCAAATAATAACAAATGTAAATTTAGGGATTGAACCATAATTACGCAAATTAAAAGCTTACCAGCAAGTCATCGACGCGCTTCTCCTTAACGGATCTATCATGATTCTGTTTGTGAGTCTCCCCGAAGAGTTCTGGCTCGGTAGGTGGGCGATCCAATGACCTCGTTTGCAAAGAACAATCAACATCATATGTTACAATATAATGTCATCATATCAGTGAAAATGTAAAATTGAGTTATAAATTAATAAACTATGTAAGAGTTGAAACTATTTTACCATTCTTGCACAGCTCTTGCGAATCGTCGCAGAACCCCTAGTGTGCAAGCAGTCGCCCTTCGAGGAAGCCTGATTCGCCTTGTTGACCGCCTAGCGCTTCAGATAACCTTCGTCAGTCTCAAACCTAACGAGCAGCTGCTTCTTGAGCATCTCACTAAGCCACATCAGTCGAGATAGAAAACATCCTCGGATATCCGACATGATCTGCTGGTAGCGCCTCCCCTCCCGATAGATGTAGGCCTTACTGATCTGTTTTTTCTCTTCCTTGGGCCATGTAAACTTCTCCTGTGAGTTAATAGAAACAAATAATTCAAAACACGAAAAAATATTACTGATGGAGAAACTAAACGAAATGAGAGGTAAATAGTGTTATTACCGCCTGTTTCTCGAACTAGCGCTTCTTGACAGCAGCCAGTACCCCAGAGTACATTATCCACGACTGGTCGAGCATAAGCCCAATCACGTTTGAAATCTCCGAGTTAGGAGCAGCTCTCCCTCTACCTCGTTCGCGAGCACAGGACGACTGTGGCGATCCTTTTCCAGCCTTGTGGACCTACAACGAACACATACTACAGATTTAATTCAAATAAGATACAAATATTTAAACCAAATTAAGACAACGAATAATGATAATACCACATAAAGATTTAAAACAATTAAATACTTATAATATACATAATCAATACTTCAGTTTTAAGTTTTTATCCACATCCGAATAAAAAAGCATTGACCCCGCATCAAATTCCTCCTAATTAACTTCTTCGTATATGAAGTCTTCTTCTCCTTCTGTTCCCCCTTCCACCTCCTGACCCACTTCTGAGGCTTTTTCTTCTTCATCCTCAACCATCTAATTATTCATTTGTATTAGAATTACGTCGTCCTCAGCAAGTGTGTCCGGCGGAACAGTTTTAGGAACCATCTTGGCGCTGGTTTGTAGTATCAACTTGGAAAGGCTTTGAACCTTCCGATAAGTCACTTTCTAACTGTCCCCTTTGTTTGGTGTTAACAACAAAAACCTAGCTGGACTTGCAGCCACCGGATAAAGCAAATAGTATACTTGTCGTGCATTCTGGGGAAGAATAAAGGGATCGTAATGTCTATACTTTCTCCTAGTATTTACCTCAGTGATGCTGTAATTCTTCTGCATACGGGTTCCTTGCCTACTTAGATCACACCATTCGCATTTAAACATACACACCTTGTAGGTTCTATGGAAAAAAATTCGATATGAAAGATATTCCGTAACACACCGTACCAATCACTCTTATCACTTCCTGAATCTCTTCTTACCCAAACTCCGGTGTTGTTTGTTTTTTCTCCAACTAACCAATGTAAGGAATGAAATCTATAGACATTTATGATGTACAATGGAAAAGACATCGCTCAATTCAAAGGCTCCAACTAAGAGCAACTAGTTCATAGTTTGTTATCTCACAAAGATTCAGTCAAACGTATTCCCTAAACCATGGTATGAAATCTGATATGGAGGCACCGAGATTTGATTCCTGGAACAACCTAAAAATCAAACAAGAGATGGAATGTGATTTAAGTTTGACATGTGAGTAATTAAATAAAAAAAACACAAATTTTGCTTACTCAAGGTACGAGGATATCTGTTCACAATTGAGCAACACATACAAATGAGCAGCCTCTTTTTCCCTATCTTCCAACCAATAGTCACTTCCAGCACTTGAGGGTGTGCCTTCTTAAATGAATATCAGAAATGTGGCCCCACATGAAGATGGCTTTTCCCTATCATCGTTCCTACCCAGCCTAGTTCTTTGTGTCTGGGCATGAGATTTGAAGTAAAAGGTACAGAATGAGGAAGTCTCTTTAGATAAGAATGCCTCACATATTGAACCTTATATCCGAGCTTTATTCTTAATCGTTTGCTTGAATGACCCAATTAGCCTCTCAAACGAATACATCCACCTAAACTGAATTGGTCCACAAACCCTTGCTTCGTATGGAAGGTGAACTGGTAAGTGTTTCATACATGGAAGAATCTTAGAGGAAATATCCGCTCAAGTTCACAAATAATCAGGGAATGTTTTTTCCAAGACCAGCAAGTCTTCAATCTGCAACTCCCTTGCACATAACCCTCTAAAGAACTCACTGATCTCTACTAGGGGTTTCTATATGTTTGTGGGAAGTTCTCTAAAGATGGTAGGAACCAACGACTCCATGAACACATGACAATCATGGTTCTTGAGTCCAGCAAGCTTTCCCTGGCCAACATTTGCATATCTCCCTAAATTAGAAGCATATCCATCGAGAAATCTCAATCCTTGAACACATTGACACACATTCTATCTCTGTTCGCGACTTAGTGCGAATGCTATCTTAAATCAGTTTTGATCATTAGATCACTAGGCACTGCCACCGTAAACTGATTGGAGTATCCTTGATTAAATCGGTTTTGATATAATGGTGGTGTATTGTTTGTTGAATTATGTTTTTCTGATTGTGTGCTTGTAGTTTTGTACCCATCATGTTGAGCTAGCTGTAAAAAAGTCCAGTAATGAATTTTATTTAGTAATTTGCATATATTCGTGGGTTTAGGTATGAGGCAGCATGTACCCGTGGATTTGGGAGTGTGTTAAAACTTAGATACTCGTGGGTTTGGGTTTGAGTATGGGTATGGGACAAAACATGAGTATTCAGAATGAGTTTGGGTAATTAAATACCCATCCCGACCTACCCCATTGTCATTCCTAATAGTATGTACAAAGGTATACCGTTGTACATTTAGTGTTACTGTTTTAAAAATATTTACCATATGCATCGGACAAGAACCAGTACCAAAACTCAAATTCAATACAAGTGTTGCCCTATTTTTAGTACCAGTAGTGGTTCAAAATTTTTGCATTCGATTTGGCGAGTATTGACTATTGATTGGGACCGGTGTTGATTTTGCCTTATTTAATGCAATGCATATTAGTAAATATTCTTAAAACAATGTATTTTAGTAAATTTAATATTTTTTATTTGTTTAAAAATAATTTCCCAAGCTATACCGTTAATAACATATGTAAATCTAAAATCTTTTAACGGTGTAAGTAAACATTTGCATCATGTAACTTTTTTAACATTAACAAGAATAATTTATTATTTTGGCATCAATATGATTGAATGAATGAGATTCAATACATTTTTTCTTTCTATCTTTTGGAAAAGTTTGCTTGTAAATAGAAGGAATAAGTAGAACCAGTAATTAATTATTTGTATTTCTTCCCTTCATTCATGTGCCAATTATTAGAAACCTGAATTAGAAAATCATAGTAAAGAGGCAAATGATTAGAATTTGGAAGGCTGACATTGTTCTTGAATTTGAGAAAGAAAAAAAGAGCATAACTAAGATTTCCTCGTCAACAAGTGGGCAAAGAACTTAACCATTGAAATGAACCAGCACTTAGAATGCCATTTATAGTTTAAGACAACATGACTAACATGAAGAGTTTGGTTCCACCTGACGGAGTTACGATAATGGTTTGTAATTCTCGAGAATCTCAACACAAAGAAAAAAATTAGCAAGATATGGAATTTTATAAACTTTTTTAGCAGGATGCGTTTTGTGTGGTGTCCATGTGAAATTAGTACATCACTTATTTTTTACATGCAAACTATTTTGAAACTTGGATATGGTGAGAAGAGTGTGTATTTTGACATGTAGATTACAGGGACAATATATAGTGGGACATTTAACTCATACATACATAGTAAAATTCTTAATGGATATAGTCATTGGGGATGGAAAGAACACGGGTGTCATATAGCACACTTTTAATGCTACTAATTGGTGCCACCAAAAGTCACTTATATTATAATCATAGGTGGATTGAAAAAAATGGCAAGTTATGAGGAAATTTGATCAACTATGGCGAGAATAAATGGTGAAATTTCAAAATTTAAAAATATTTATTTTTGCACTGCCATTTTTTCTTCGAAACTATGGTGGAATATTTAAAATAAAGTAATGTACACTGATTAGGAGATAAGAATAATGTCAAAATTTAGGTTTAAAGTCTATATGGAAGAGATGGTTGACGAGAGGACAGGCTTGGAATAGAATTAGACGAAAAGTATATTATAGATAATAAAATCACGGTGGAATGAATTAGTGGCGATAAGAATGCAATAAATTGTGAATGATAGTTTTTGAGAAGCAAAACTCAACTACAACACAACTACTTCAAAATCTGAGTGTTAGAATTCAAATGTGAAAGCAAGTATGAACTAAGAAAGGAGTAGGAACAAAATGTCTAGACAAGGAGAGTATAACATTTTGTTAACAAACCATGAAGCAGTTTTAATTTAAAGATTGGAGTGTGTCTTATAATAGCATGTCATGTATTTTGAGTAGATGTAATTTGCATGTGGATTAAAGTGGTGTATCTTGGAGTTTTTTATAATGAAATTATTGTGACTTCAAAATAACTTATGATTTGAAATCTATTCCAATACTTTATTCCAATACTTTAGTGGATGAATTACAAACCAAAGAACTTTCCTCCATTGTTTGGGTCGATATTGCTGAAATTATCTAAAAAAATAATTAACTGAGGTTAAGATATATGAATTATACATTTAAATTACACATATAAAATAATTTTATCCAGTAAGTTTTTGTTTGGCATGAACCACATTGGAAAAGTTGAATCAAATGTGGATGTTGTTGGCATCTTTAAATCGTTTATAACTTACAAGAATACAAGATTGAAGATAATTGGAGGAATTCAATTGCAAATTATAAGAGTTGAATTATTTCAATATCAAAATCACTTACTCATAAGCCACAACTTCAAGTTGTTGGTTGATATACATGTTACTGTTCATTGGAATTATATATACTAGATGCCCTGCTAGACATATTAGATAATCTGCTTTTAAGAATTGCTTTTCAAGTAGGACAAGTCTTTGCATATCTAAAATTTTTGATAAAATTACAGGTTAATTAGAATAAAAAAATTGACTCCACCTAAAAGATGATTTAATTTATTTTTAAATTAAGAATTTATGTATTAGTAAAAAAATTAAATAAATTAAAATTGGGTAACGCTATTTGAACAAGTGATTTTAGCCAACTAACTTTAACGACTTGATTTATTTTTATATTAAATATAATATTATTTCGGTGTCAAATAATATAAAAAATTGCATCTAAATAAAATTTTATTTAACATCAAAATAGTCTTTTATTTAGCATAAAAATAAATGACTTAATTAGACTTAATTGGCCAAAATCATTTATTCACATAGAATTTAGGTGAATTATTTATTTGTGAATTTAATAAACTTAAAACAAAAATGCATAAATGCACAAGATGCTTTAACAAAATAAAATAAAATCACAACAAAAAGTTATCCTAGTAAGAAATTTTTATAAATTTCTTTTAAAAATTGTGTACTTTCAAAATTTCAACTTTTCATTTTTCAACACATTTCCAAGCTTAGATCATCACTCGGTTGATGTTTTTTTTTTTTTTTCTGTCTATTTCATTTGTGTTCAAGTTTCATTTTCCTGTTATTATTTTGTTAAGCACTATGCCTATAAGGCAATGGCAGCCAGGCTCCCACCTTCCCGGCAATTTCCGCGTTACTTTCTTCAATTCTTCTATTCACATTGTAAATTTAAAATATAATAAAATAATCATAAAATAAAATAAAATAAAATATATTTTCCCAGTACTTCATTTTCTTTTCTGTTCTCTTGCTCTTTTATTTTTTTTTCAAGAGAAATACAAAATTAAAAAACTGCGACATAGAAGAGAAAAAAAAAAATAAGAGAAAAAGAAAAAAAGAAACACACAGAGAGGCCGAAGGGGAAAAAAAATGAAATGATTGAGAGGCCGAAGAAGCCAATCCGAATCCCTTCTCCTCCGAAACGTTTCGTTCCGCTCCCCGCGTTTCGCATCGGAACCTCTTCCCCGAGGCTCCTCCTCCTCTGGTCGCCGCCGGCGACTCTCCGGTCGGCTTAACCCTCACAAACCGATTCGACGTCTCTTCGCGAAACTCACCGATCGGTCAAAGATCTAAAAAAAATTTCAGATCTGAGAGAGAGAGAGAAAACGATGCCGTCGAACTCGGATCTGGACCAGCAGATAGAGCAGCTGATGGAGTGCAAACCGCTGGGGGAGGCGGAGGTGAAGGCGCTATGCGATCAAGCGAGGGCGATTCTTGTCGAGGAGTGGAACGTGCAGCCGGTGAAGTGTCCCGTAACGGTTTGCGGTGACATCCATGGCCAGTTTTACGATCTCATCGAGCTCTTCCGGATAGGAGGCAGCGCTCCTGACACTAATTATCTCTTCATGGGCGATTATGTAGGTCAGTTTTTTTTTTTGTTTTTTTGTCCTTCCAAAATTCCCCTTTCTGTTTTTGATTTCCTTCGATTTTTCCCCGAAGAAAATATTTGCTGGTTGATATAATTTACTATTTTTTAATGCCTTGGTTTTTAATGGAGATTAAGGAAAATAACGAAGGTGATAGCTTTGTTGTGTATTGGTTTTGACTTTGAAGGTTTTAGTTTTTTAATTTATTTTTCCTATTTTGACTTATGTTTATGAACTTGGTGTTTCTTAATTTTTGTATTCCTCTGAAATTTATAGCAGGTTACATCGGTTTTGGAAGTTAACTGGATAGGTCTTCAAAACTGTTATGTTGTTTTCATGGTTTGCACTTTGCATGTATGTTTGTGACAGATTCTTTTCAGCTCGAACAGTACAATAAATACGAGAGGAGCTTTACTTCTCCTCTTCAGTTGTAAAACAAACGTGCTGGAATTAACTTGCGTTCATCCTGCATGATTTGAGTAATCTTTTCCAATGATGAAGAGTTATAGCTTATAAGTCAGCCTTCTGAACTCGTTTCAAGGCTTTTTCCATCATTTCATACTTGTTTTTGGCGTATTATGGTAGTCTGTTTTTGTGTTTGACATGTTCTTTGCATGAAATAAACTTGATTGGTTCTATGTGTAAGCTCTGTATTGCGTTTATAGCATTGATACTGCTGTAGAAATTTATATAAACCTCAATCTTTCTAGTGGAGTAGGGTGACAGTGATGATAAACCGTGGAGATATAAATAGGAAGACTAAGTATGGGGAAAAAAATTATCAATCATTCTTGCTAGTCCTGATGTTTCTAAATATTTTAAGTTTGAATATTAAAAGCCTGGTGACAGTCTGACAGAAGGAAAAACTTTGTTGTTCAAATCGTTGATGGTGATGGATAAATGAAATCGTAAGTTGCAAGGGAAGATTTTATAGGATAAATGTTCATGAGCGGTAAAGAGGGGTGAAAATGCAGCATCAGATAGATGTCTTTATGGAAGAATATGGTGCTTAATAACTTAAATATTTTAGGGTGTTAAAACTTTTAGGCTAGGCGCCCAGCATTGGCCATTATCATCTTTCCCCCCTTCTTTGCTGTTGTTGCTTTTAATGATGTTTAAATTTTAGTCTCTGCATATGTTGGAACTGCTACCATTCCTCATGGTACTGGCTATTTGCAGATCGTGGGTACTATTCAGTGGAGACAGTTACACTTTTGGTGATATTAAAAGTCCGTTATAGAGATAGAATTACAATTCTTAGGGGAAATCATGAAAGCCGTCAAATTACTCAAGTGTAAGAACATTATACTCTCCTTCTATGTACAACTTATTGTAACTTGTGTATGTGATGATGTATCATGTTTTTATCATTATCTTGCAAAAAGTTTGAGAATAGGTAAAGTGTTTCTGCCCTCATGCATTCATTGACTTTACAACTTGGCCATGGTTTATATCTATTTGGATTTTGGAGGGAAATGATGATTTTCTTGGTTAGGAGCAGCAACTTGGTTTTGTAATGACACTATGATATTCTTCTATGTGTTTCTCTTCATTATTCTGATGTATTATTTAGTGTCATAATAAATGAATTCGATGTGCAAATATATGTACTTTACAACTAATGGCCTTCATGTTTGTGATTTAGATGCTAGAGTAGTATTTTTATTTTTTGGCAAACTATATTTTTTGTCCTTGAGGTTTGTTAAAAGTTTCAAAAATACCCCTAAGTTTTATTTTGTTTCAGTTTTGTCCCAAAAGTTTTCAATTTGCATCAAATATACCCCTGGTAGCTAAATTTTCAAGAATTTTAGGACCAATTAAACAATAATGATAGAATTTTGTGTTTAGCTTGCTTGTGTTGAAGGTTATTCTTGTCAAATTATTGCTAAATTGGTCATGTATTTATTGAAAAATTAACTATCACGGATATATTTGATGCCAATAGTAAACTATTGTGACAAAATTGAAACAAAATAAAATTTAGGGGTATTTTTGAAACTTTTAGAAAACTTCAGGGACAAAAAAATATACTTTATCCTTTTTTTTTTCATTACTTTGTAAAAAGAGTTGTGAAGTCCATGATTATGCATGGAAAGACTATACTTTATAAAAAAGAACCTTGATGCATTCACAGGGTGCATATGAATGCAGCAGATACCAAATACATGGTTTCACATGCTGACAGCAATTTATTAATATTTTTCTTAACATTTCACCTCACCTGCTTTCAGGTATGGCTTCTACGATGAATGCTTGAGAAAATATGGGAATGCCAATGTCTGGAAGTACTTTACCGACCTCTTTGATTATTTACCACTAACTGCCCTCATTGAGAGTCAGGTTTGAGTTAAACATGTTTCAGAAAGTTTCTTATTACTTTATGCCAGTCTAACCTCCGTGTATTTTTCAGATTTTCTGCTTGCATGGAGGGCTGTCACCTTCTCTTGATACACTGGATAATATCCGTGCATTGGACCGCATACAGGAGGTTTGTGTTTTATTAAATGGCTATTGCAATTGCAAGCTCTCATGATTTATTTGGTATGATTTTAGATGAAGCCTATTTCTGAGCTTCCGAGCTGTTCTTTTGTGAAAAGTGATGTGGTATAAATTATAGATTATGTGATTTTGTAATTGTTAAAAGTTGTGGTGGTTTGCAATATGCTTGTCTTGTGATGGAAATGTTTCAATTCATTTTGGTCACACGTTAAGTGCTTACTTCAATATCGTGTGGTTTAGGCTCTTACGATGCTTCATCATTTGTCTGACAACTGTCTTCATGAATTATAGGTTCCACATGAAGGACCAATGTGTGATCTCTTGTGGTCTGATCCAGATGATCGCTGTGGTTGGGGAATATCTCCACGTGGTGCTGGATATACATTTGGCCAGGATATCGCTTCTCAGTTCAATCATACCAATGGTCTCTCCCTCATATCTAGGGCTCATCAGCTTGTCATGGAAGGGTATAATTGGTGCCAGGTGATTGACACTGTATTTTATTCTGTGTGCTTAGTTCTTAATTTCTTATATGTTTAAACATAGCCTATCTTGTTCTATACATTGACTCTTATTTTGATGACTCTTTTTAAGGACAAGAATGTAGTAACAGTTTTTAGCGCTCCAAATTACTGTTACCGATGTGGGAATATGGCAGCCATCCTGGAAATTGGCGAGAACATGGATCAGAACTTTCTGCAGTTTGATCCGGCTCCCAGGCAAATTGAGCCTGACACTACGCGGAAGACTCCAGACTATTTTTTGTAACTTCACATACCTCTCTGTTTGTAGTTACTGCTTTCTGCTGTTGCTGTAGATGTGTCTTTTATGGAAAAAGGAGTTCCACTGTTAAGTGGAGGGTTATCAACAATATAATTCTTTCTGCTGGAGTTTCTTGCCGCTGCCACTGCCTTATTCGGACAAACCTATAGAACTGACACACCAATTGGTATTGTATATTTTTCATAGGGGGAAGCGGCAATAACTTGGTATATCTTGTTCTGTCATTTTTATTTTTTTGCTAATTAAATCTTAAGTTAGGGAGGGGAGATTTTTGAGGGTTGACTATCCAATATCCCATCATGTTTATTTGAGATAGTTGATGGTGACAAATGAAAGTGCAGGTGTTTATTTTTACATAATTGAATGATAGTTGAGAGGCTGCATCGAGAAACAGTTTGCTTTCTTCATTTAGTAGTTAGAACACTGAATGTACTATTTTGCTTCAAATTTATTTGAAATATGTTTGAGGAACTTAGGAGAATAGGTTCAGAGTCAAGAAGGGTAAAAGGTAATTAGAAGAAAATGTGATAAAAAGAATAAATGTTCATCCATAGCTTCAATTCTCTGCTCACTTGTATTGTATAGCATTAACGGAATCGCCCTATAACCGCAGCAGCTGAAATTATCACTTTTTTGTATGTAAGCTTGAGCTGAGTTATGATGGAACTTTTTCGTCTTTGGATATTTCCGGGTCTCTTTTGTCGCATGGTCATAATTTTGTACTAAAATCTAGGGTCATAAGTGTTCCAAATGGGTGGAGGTTGCATAATATTTGTGGCGTTCAATTTAAATCTTTCCCCATTTTAACGCATGATCATGTTGAAAGCAGAAAGTTTTTAATACACAAATTCATAGAAGTTTGCTAAACTATTATTTTGATGCGCCATTAGCAACGTATCTAGCCATCTAGGATCCTTCCGTGACTTTTGAGTTTTTGAGTCTTCGAGTATAAGTGGCAATAGGCAAAGATGCCCATTTTTTTTTTAAAAAAAATGAAAACAATTCTAAAACTGTACCACACCACCACATTAATTTTTTAATAATGGCTAATTGGCTACACTACCACATTGAATCACTACAAAAATACAATGAATATATTTGGATGAAGCTAAATCCAAACATTTAGCCTATATCAATAATATCATACATTTTGACTAGAAAAATGAGCAAAAAATAACAAGATTTAGTGGGAGAGACTCATAAAATCATGATACAGAAGTTGTCAATTTCAAAAGCGAGAGTTTGTTTGAGACCTTACAACTGCATAGCCAGAAACAGAAACTGCCTTCTTCTTTCTCAGGTATATGAATGATCCACTGATGGCCAACAAAACAAGCATCGACCCCTGTCCAAAATTTTGCACAGACAATAGATTAATATCTTGACACCACCTTGTTCATCATTGTTGTTCAACAAGTAAAAATGGAAAGCAATAAATATAAGTGACATAAACGAATTACTACTGTTCAATATCTATGTCACAGTAAATGTGGCTGGAACAACCTTATATTTTCAAATTTGTAGGCCGTTGCATGCATTTTGTCTGGCATTATGCATACAAAACACGCACCAAAAAATAAAGGGAAAGCCACCTATCGAAGTAGGTTGTTAGTTGTCACATCATTTAAGGCCATCAACAAGGTGTGTAGTCAAGTTGGGTTAGTTCTGGTTTAGGCGAAAAATGTACCCAAACCAATAAAGATATAATTGGATTGGTTTGAATCGTGTTCAGGATTTTACAACTCAACAAAGGATTTGAAGTAATACTTTGGGTTCATGGCCATATGGTAAAATGACTTAAATTTGAAGCTCATATGTGATTTCAGTGATGAATCACCAAGGGCTAATTCTAAAGCCAAGAGATTATTAATGTCTAAGACAATGAGATGAAGATAAGCACAGCAGTGACAGCACATTGATAGTCCTCAAGGTTCTTAATTCTGATAAATAACTATTACTATATGCCAATGAGTTATGATAATTCTTTAATCAAATGGGACATTTTGCAACGTTGCTGCATAAAGTCCTTGACCACAGTTATATTAACAAGATGTTTACTTGAGTGCTTAGGGCTGATAAACATGTAGGAAAACTTCAAAGAGGGAACTGTTTGCCAGTAGAATCTGAAGGGTAATCCAATCTTAAGGATGCATCTTATGATCTAATGAATAGCCCCCCTTGATTGGAAAATTTGAACATTTACCACTTGAGTCCCTCACATCTAACAGAAATTTATGACTAACAGCTTCTCCAGAAGCTCAATGATAACGATTGTTGTTTGATAATTTGTTATTCATATTAATGTCACACACATGAATTTGCAAGTACAAACACTTCAGCAGATGAAACAGCACATGTTATTCATGTAGGATCTTTCTTATTTTTATTTACCGCATATGATTATATGGTATACTAGTTCTACTAACTAAATGATTAATTTTTCCAATCAACCAAGTTCAGAAGCTATTAATCAAATTCTACGATAATGGAGAGCTAAAGCAGAGCATTACCTCAAAATTTAGAACTGACAACTTCTCTTCACTAGCTGGGGGTATACAGCTTCTATAAGTGATGTAAGCCTGTGACTTACTATCTGAAGGCGATGAATCATCTAGCAAATGTCTTTGTGCAGCAGTGAACTCTCCGGAAAAATGTGGCAGTTCGTCTGAACTTTTGATATTGTTGGAGATTTCCAACAAAGACCGACCTTTGTGAGGATTAATTTTTTCTTTTTCCTTAGTTGAGCCTTTGATTTCTATGCATTTGAATGGAATACGGTAGCCAGTTTCAGCGCAACGATATTTCTCATCACCCTACAATCCCCAAAAACTCTTCCATAATCAAAGAGGCCCATAGATAACAAGGGAAGATGCAATCCATGAAGATTATAAAGGAAGAAAGACACAAGCAAACTTAACCAAGAAGTTACAACATGTTAGAAATCCTACACCAAAAATTATGAACTTGAATAAACATTCACCACTGACTCCACGCCATACTCCTGACCCGTGAAATCCCATCAATACTTCTACTTTAGCCCAAATTTTCATGAACAAACAAAACATGTACAAAATGATACACACAATCTCCTCAAATAGTCTTAAATTAAATCAACATAAAAACCAGGTAGCATAAAACAGACACTGAAGCCAGATCTATATTCATGGTTATTCATAAGTTCACATAGCATTGATCAATTAGACAGCTTCATGATATATCTAGTTGCAAAAATGAAATAACTGCAATTGTAATAACACAGCAAATACTTCAAATCCAGAACAAAGACAGAAACCCTAACCCCTCAATTTGATAAATAAATTTATCTGAAAAAGTGCCATTCTATTTAAGAACAACTCCAACTAAATTCCAAAATTGAAAAGGAAAAGAAAACTATTATCTAGTATAAGATCAAAATGTAAAAAATGGAACCTTTTCGGAGTAGAGGCATGGAACGCAAGGGCCAGAAGGAGCGCATTCAAAGGTAAGGTTACTTCCTGAGGGTTTTTCTTTGAAGCTCATAAGAACTCTACCTCTTCGCACCTCAAACCCATTCCCATTTTGATTCGCTTTCTTGATCCAATCCCTACCCAATTCAAATACACAATTAAAGTTTCCAACTTTAGAAAAAACACAGATCATATATCGAAGCAACTGTATAGATCAACGAATCAGGTATATTAGGACGTGTGCGCACTTTGCGCAAAAAAAAAAAAAATGGAAGAGAGATAAGAGCTTACGTTTTCTGCGCTGAGACGCGAAAGGGAGAATCGTGGAAGAAAGAGATGATGAGGAAGAAGAGGAGTGGAAGAATGAATGGTGAATTAGGAGAATTCATTGCTTTCAGTGCCCTGTCTTTCCTCTTCATTCTTCCCTCGCCTCTCCTCTGTTTTGTTTGCAACGCATTGTCTATTGCTATTTTATTTTATTTTTTTTAGAATTAATGTATGTATATTACTGTACACATCCACATCCGTACTAATGTTTACATTTTTCTACGATTTTTTGTACTACTGTCTAATTTTTCTGTGTTGTTAAACAGTGCGTATGAATATGTACAATGGTACAAATAAATTAAATCTTTTTTTAAGACACCAAAAAATATAAATATTTAAATTTTTTTTAGTAAATGACTTAACCTATCTCTCTTACTATTTTCTAAATGAAGGACATGTCTATGATGCACCAGGTGCATGATGCACATGCACCTGGAAGCATATTCTAAAATGTACGGTGAGGAATGAATTTCTATGTTAGAAAAAAAAATCTCAAAAAAATCCTGACCACATATTTTAGAATATGCTTCCAAGTGTATCATGCACCTGGTGCATCATAGACAAAGCCATAAATGAATAAGCATAGGTGACCAGCAATGTTCTAATGATACTTTATACGTTTCTTTCTATCAGTTCCTTAATCGGCTCTATAACTACTTCTCTAGTCGCTTTGAATGATTGTATCCTCTTTAAACTAAGAAGCTGAAGCATGCAAATCTTCATCTTCTTCCTCCAATCATCTCCATAGAGCCCAAACCCGATGTTGGTGGCTCC
Source organism: Stylosanthes scabra (assembly GCA_036250425.1). NCBI lineage: Eukaryota > Viridiplantae > Streptophyta > Magnoliopsida > Fabales > Fabaceae > Stylosanthes > Stylosanthes scabra. The sequence goes on from JASCZI010120830.1 coordinate 427,717, forward strand.
GTACATCAAGATTTTGGTGGCTTGGAATTCTTGAGGAAACGTGTAGGGCTAGGGCTATAGAAGGCGAAGAACGGCGACTACTTTCCGGTGACGACGTCATCTTTGCGGCCACCTGTAGTAGTGAGAAGGGTTTTGGGGATTCGTTGTAAGGGATCGTAAGGGTCAGAAGTAAGAAGATCGGGGTTTCAAAAAGAGTCAGGGTTGAATTTGTGATACGAGTTATGGAGGACAAACTAAGAGCTGGAACATGCCGGTTGGTCCAATTACAAGAGCAAGAGCTAAGATTATTAAAGATGGTTTTGCAAATATGGCCAAGTCTTTTGTTCAAGACATGCATCAAGAATTAACTAAGACATTGAACAATGATTTTGGAAAAACAAAAGTCATGCTACTTTCAAGTTGCATTGGAGACTCTCATCAACCAAGTTGAAGCAAATATATATCTTTTTATTTTATTTTATTATTATAAGACTTAATTTATGTCTTTTATTTTATTGTTTAGGCCCAATTCTAATTAGGCCCATTTGCTTTGGTATGAGTTAGGATTTGAAACTAAGATGTATAAAACCTCTAAAACTTGTAGCTACTTTTTTTTAGTCAATTTTAATGAATGAAAGTTTTAAGAGTTTCTTTGAGAAACTTGAGTGTAAACAGAGAGGTGGTAGAGTAATTCACCTTTTTCTTTGATTTCATCTTATCCTAACTTCTGTGCCCTATCATTTGGTATTAAATTTCAAGTGTTGGGTTAATCCTTATTTGTTCTTGTGTTTTTCTTCTGTTGAGTTTAAAATTCAAAAAAGAAAAAACACAAACAAACAAACCAAATCGGCGATGCCATTGTCTCTTTGAGTCTTTCCTTTTTTCCACAAGTTTAGGGCGCGTTTGGTTTGCGAAAATATTTCCTATTTTCATTTCCTATTTTCATTTTCTGAAAAGGATTTTCATTTTCAGATTTTCAAAATCAGGAAATACGTTTGGTTTGTTAAAGTAAATTCTATTTTCAGAAAGTGGAAATAATGAAAATATGTTTGGTTGTCAATTTTCAAAATCATTGATATTTCTAAAATAACTCCATAAAATATATATTAAGGGTAAAAATAATTAAAAAAATAGAAAATTAAGATTAAGAATAATATTAATATTAAAACAACTCCATAAAATGTTAAGACTAAGAATAATACTACATATTTTATCTTACATATTTGTTATATTTCACTTGTCAATCTATCAATAATACACACAGCCGTAAAATAA
>JASCZI010120830.1:436186-452216 GCA_036250425.1 Stylosanthes scabra
TATGAACCATATTTTCCGTGACTTCTTGGGAAAATTTGTAGTTGTTTATTTTGAAGATATTCTCATTTATAGCACTTGTTTAGATGCTCATTTGTCACATGTCTCAGCTGTTTTGACAGTTCTTAGGAAAGAAAAATTATATGCAAATCTAAAAAAGTGCATATTTTGCATTGATAGAGTTGCGTTTCTTGGCTTTTTTGTGAGTGTAAATGGTATTGAGGTTGATGCAGAAAAGGTAAAGGCTATTCGTGAATGGCCAACACCTAAGAATGCTTATGAGATAAGAAGTTTTCATGGTTTAGCAGGATTTTACAGGAAGTTTGTCAAAAACTTCTCTACTATTGCTTCACCTCTCACAGAGGTCATCAAAAAAAATGTTGGCTTTAAATGAGAAAAAGAACAAGAAACTGCATTTAATACTTTGAAAGAGTGTTTGTGTTTTGCCCCATCCTTGTTTTACCTAACTTTGATAAAACCTTTGAGATTGAATGTGATACTTTTGGGATTGGTATAAGTGCTATTTTGATGCAGGAAAAGCGAGTCATTGCCTACTTCAGTGAAAAGTTGAATTTAGCTCAGCGCAAATATTCAACTTATGACAAGGAATTGTATGCTTTGGTTTGAGCATTGGAGGTTTGGCAACATTACCTACTTCCTAAGGAGTTTGTGATGCATACAGATCATGAGTCATTGAAGCACCTAAAGGGACAAGGGAAACTTGATAAAAGACATGCTAAATGGGTGGAACTCATTGAGTCTTTTCCATATGTGATTGCCTATAAACAAGGTAAAGAAAATGTAGTTGTTGATGCCTTATCTCGCACGTATGCTTTGATCACTACACTTACTTCTAAGTTGTTAGGATTTGAGCATTTAAAAGAGTTATATGCAACTGATTCTGACTTTTCTACTATTTTTGCCTCTTGTGAACATGAAGCATTTAACAAATTTTATAAACATGAAGGTTTTCTGTTTCGTGGTAATAGAATTTGTGTGCCTGCTTGTTCTGTTAGAGATTTACTTGTTCTTGAGTCACATAGTGGTGGTCTAATGGGTCATTTTGGGGTGCATAAAACTTTGGACGTGTTAGCTGAACACTTTTATTGGCCACACATGCGTAGGGATGTTGAAAAATTTTGTGCTAAATGTGTTGCATGTAAACAGGCTAAATCTAAGTCTTTACCCCATGGTTTGTATACCCATTTACCAGTTCCTATGCATCCCTCGATTGATAATTCTATGGATTTTGTTCTTGGTTTGCCTAGAACTAGAAAAGGTAGAGATATCATTTTTGTTGTGGTTAATAGGTTTAGCAAAATGACTCATTTCATTGCATGCCATAAAACTGAGGATGCAACAAATATTGCTGACTTGTTCTTTAGAGAGGTTGTGCGCTTGCATGGAATTCCTCAAACCATTGTTTCCAATCGTGATGTTAAGTTTCTGAGTCATTTTTGAAAAGTGTTGTGGGGTAAGTTGGGTACCAAATTATTATATTCTACTACTTGTCACCCACAAACTGATGGTCAAATAGAAGTGGTAAATAGAATCTTAGGGACCTTATTACGTGTTGTTGTTGGTAAAAATTTGAAAACTTGGGAAGATTGCTTACCTTTTATTGAGTTTGCTTATAATAGGACAATTCATTCTTCCACAGGATTTTCACCTTTTGAACTTATGTATAGTTTTAATCCTTTAACTGTTTTGGATTTGTTACCTTTGTCTTTGACTGACATTGTTAGTTTAGATAGAGAGGGTAAAGCTGAAAAGGTTAAAGCAATGCACTCAAAAGCACGTGAATTGATTGAAAAGAAAAATAGGCTGACCGCTCAAAAGGTCAATAAAGGTCGACGACAAGTTGTGTTTGAACATGGCGGTTGGGTTTGGGTTTATTTAAGGAAGGAGAGATTTCCTACTCAAAGGAAGTCTAAGTTAGATCCACGGGGCGATGGTCCTTTTCAGGTCCTCGAACGGATCAATGACAACGTCTACAAGATTGATCTTCCCGGTGAGTATAATGTTTCAGTCACTTTCAATGTCTCTGACCTTTCTCCTTTTGATTTTGGTACAGATTCGAAGACGAATCTTTTTCAAGAGGGAGGGAATGATACGAGTTATGGAGGACAAACTGAGAGCTGGAACATGCCGGTTGGTCTAATTACAAGAGCAAGAGCTAAGATGATTAAAGATGGTTTTGCAAATATGGCCAAGTTTTTTGTTCAAGACATGCACCAAGAATTAACTAAGACATTGAACAATTTTGAAAAAACAAAAGTCATGCTACTTTCAAGTTGCATTAGAGACTCTCATCAACCAAGTTGAAGCAAATATATACCTTTTTATTTTATTATTATAAGACTTAATTTATGTATTTTATTTTATTGTTTAGGCCCATTTACTTTGGTATGAGTTAGGGTTTGAAACTAAGAGGTATAAAACCTCTAAAACTTGTAGCTACCTTTTTTTTAGTCAATTTTGATGAATGAAAGTTTTAAGAGTTTCTTTGAGAAACTTGGGTGTAAACAGAGAGATGGGTATATCCTTGGCTGTTGCATCAGGAAATCAAAATTAAGGTAGAGTGATTCACCTTTTTCTTTGATTTCATCTTATCCTAGCTTCCATCCCCTATCAGTTTGTGAGGCTTGGAAGTGCAAGCTCCCACTATTGGAAAACGGTTAAAGAAGCAAGGTTATTGAAGAATTTGTCATGACATTGCGAAAAAAGCTTTTCTGGGTTGCGTTCAGCTTCAGCTAAAATTTTGAACTTTACATAGAGTTGGCAACAGGGTTAAAGATATTGAATTTAGGAAACAATAATATTTGTGTGCTAATAAAACATTAATTTGGTTGGGTTTAAAAGTCTGAAAGTTATTTGATGTGTGTGTCACTTGTGCAGGCCCATATTCATGTTATTATTACAACCCAATTGACTGAACAAAATCGAGTGAGCCTGCTACTATATGAAACAAAATATGAATTGTGATCTATCAACAATGCATTCGGGTATAGCCAAGGAATAAGAGGGAAACTTGACTTTCCCACATAAGAAGCACAAAGGGCAACACAACATCAATATCATCTTTATCAAAATATTTGAATATTGTTATATTACTTTTTTAGACTTAGCTTTCTTGTTTTCATGGAGATAAAAGGCTATTAGTGAAAAATTTGCAAAAGCCATGAGAGAAAAGACAAGAGAGTAGGTCTTGAGAAAAAATCATTACTAGAAATTGATTCTAAGTTTTTAGAATAGTTTCTATTTTTTTTCATGAGTCTAAGAGGTTCCTTTGTGAGTTGGGATATCACCCATGTTGACTTCTAAGCTATGTTAGCTTAGGTAGCCCTTGGTTAAGGCAAAGTTTATTGGAATTGGTGTTTGTAATTAATTGAAATTATAATGGAATTCCACCATGGTTGTCGTAGAGACTGGATGTAGGTTGTGGTGGAGGCAGCTGCACCAGGATAAATGCTTGTGTTTTGTTTGAGTTATGCATTTCTTATTCTGACGTGTTATTAGAAAAAAACTCATTTTGTCACCTACAACTTGATTAGACTTTTTCATTTTAGCAAGCATTTTAACTTTGCCTTTTGTCCAGAAAAAGGGTGGTCCAGATTCAAACCCCCGCCTCTCTAGACCAAACAGAATCTTGAATTAAAAGGCAAGAGTGACAGATTTGAGAAAAGCCAGAAGAAAATTCATGTCAATTTTGAATGTAATTTTTTATTTTATGTCATGAGTTTGAGTGGTTCCCTCTGTTAGCCGGGATAGCACTCATGTTGATTTCTAAGCTAGGTTAACTTAGGTTAAAGTCTTTGGTTAACGCAAAGTGTAATTTTTATTAAATTAGTGCTTCTAATAATTCATTGAAATTATAGTGGAATTCTATTATGATTGTACTGGATGTAGGCTGCAATGGAGGTAGTTGAACTAGGATATATTCTTGTGTTCTGTTTGATTTATGCATTTCTATTATGTTGCGCGTTATGAGACAAAATTCAATTTGTCTCCTGCAACCCGACTAGACTGTTCTTAACAACAAGCATTTTACTTTGCGTATTTGGCCGAAAAGCAGTAGTCTGATTTAACCCTCCCTTCTTTAGACTGCAGCGAATCTTCAGAAGATTTTGAGGAATTCAATGTTGATAGAAAGAGAAGAGAGAGATGGAATTGTTGGGAAAATGGTGGGAGGAGAAGAAGATGAAGGAAGGTGAGGAAATCTCATGGGACATATGAAATGTACATGAGAGTTGATGGTGTTTGGATGTTCGTTGAATTAGGACCCTTCAATTTTGGATGATCTATTTTATCTGTTCTGATGATCTATTTTTCAATTTTAGAAGATCAATTTTATTTTTCTAAATGATCTGTTTTTCAATTCTTTATGGTCACTTTTGGTTGGTTATTATTGGCTAGCATTGTCTTCGTTACCTAGCATTGTTGTTATTAAATACTCCTGACTTTTTTAAATAAATCAATATGGGTTCTTCCTTCACTTTTTCCCCTCCCACCCCCAAAGCTAATAAAAACTGCTAATGTAATCATAATGGATTTTACGTGCTCGATATGATACCAAGCTAGGTGGTCGAGAAAATCTAAGGATAAATAGGTCTTTAACCAACCAGCAAGTAAACTATGTCACTTTAAACTAAGTCCTAGGTCTTCAAATTACTTCCTCTACTCGCATTGGTGGTGCTTTTAGAAGGCTTTGGGATTGCAATATCAATCATGACCAATAACAATGGTCAATGGAGGCTCATTAAGCACTAAACAAAGTGGAGGTGGAGGCAAATAGGAACAATCTGTTGGGAATTCGACCCTTTGTGCTATCTAAGCAGGTGATGAGAATGATGTCATTTCTCTAAAATACTTTTGTAGAGGTGTACTTTATACTTTACATGTTGAAGATAACCACTAATCCAATCCATTGGTTTTTTTTATGGCTCTTTTATAAGTTAAGCCGAAAGACAACTTTTATTTGACTGAATTTGATGATACTTTTGTTTGTACCAATTTCTTATTGTGACTATTGTTGTAAGTGAATGTGTCACATTGTAAATATTTTAATGTGGCTTGACAATCACATTAGAAAAATTAGAGGCAAGCAAACAATAAGGTTCATGGGCGAAGATGGTGTAGATGTTGAGAAACTTTTTAGAAAGAATCAATTGGAAAATAGGGTGATTAAATTAGAATAGATGATTTGTGTTTTAGAGTTGATAAAAAATTAAATCTTTGGTTCATACTTGTAGGCTTGTAGCTTTTGTAGAGGGTTGAAATGCGAGGGCCAAATCTTAGAAAAGAAATATGTGGTTGTATAGGATAGGTAGCTATGATATACTAAATGTATAAACAATACTTAACTAATCTTCACCTTATATTATAAGTTTGGAACCTATAAGTTTATAACAAGAAATGGTGCCATATCATTTAGGTTACTAGGCTTGGCTTTTCAAGTGTAGTATGTTGGTCATCCCACATGATCACAATAAAAAGTAAGCAACACATAGTCTCTCTAAAGATCACATCATGTTCTTCGTGATTGTCCGACTGCTTCTTAAATTTGGATTTCTTTGCTCAACCCCTTACATATTGATTCTTTCTTTAGAGCTCTCTTCGATACTTCGCTCTGATGGAACTACACATCTGAGCTTGGTGCCAGTCTCCAAATCCATTAGCTTGATATATTTGTTATCACAGGTTGGTGGTTATGGAAGTGGAGAAATAAGGAGATTTTCTCCTTACCCAGAGTTTTCCATCAGTCCATTTTTCGGAGTTTTCATTACAAATTATGCCCAACAAATTAGTTCAGCTTTCTCTAAGAGGAGTTTAATTCTACCTATGAGACAGAGAAGGGAGATACATATAGCTTGAAAAAAATCTCCTCCTGCATGTATAAAATTGAACACTGATGATGCCTCAATTGACAACCCTGGCAGAGCTAGGTGTGGTGGCCTCATCCAGGATGAACATAGGATTTGGCTTGCTGGTTCTATGGCAAATATTGGTATCATCACAGTGTTTTAGGATGAATTGTGGAGTATTCGTTATGACCTTCAAACAATCTAGGAGTTGGGAATTAGAAGGGCAATAATTGAAGTAGACTCTCAAGCTATTTTAAGTGTTATAAACAAGAGAGAAAATTGGAAGAACCACCTGAATTCCCTGATCAGGAGCATAGGGAACTTCATGAATAGAAGTTGGACTCTTAAGTTAGTTTATACTTTCAAAGAAGGAAATAGGAGAGCTAATTGGCTTGCAAAAGAGAGTTTGAACGAAGAGATTGGTTATCACTTTGTGGATCCCACCAATAGATCTTAAAATTGTGGTTGCTGATAACTTTAGAAAAATTGTATTATCTCATTAAGAATAAGTTCTTATAGTCTTTTTGGGTTTTCAAGCCTCTTTTTACACTAAAAAATAATAACAGAGACATAAAAGGTTTTGATCAATTTTAAGATGTTAAAATAAGTCCTTTTAAAATAAACCAAGCTGGATAGGGCTAGTAATTAACAAAATCTGACATCAAGATGGGCAAAAACTATGTTGCCTTGTTGGATGCACTATGTATTCAATATATAGATAGAATTACAAAATTGTTAGCTGAGATTTAGGCTAATTTCTAGGGATCCTACAGTTATTTCTATCTAGACTAATTTATAGGGATTACTAGGCTGATTCTAAATTATTTTAGAAAGTAACGTATACATAATAAATTATATACAAAATGCTATATAGTAATATCCCCCTCAAATTGATGCTGATTTATCTAGAAGCATCAATTTGCTAACAAGAAATTGGTGGCGTTGTCTAGTGTAAGACTTGGTGAATAGGTCAGCAACTTATAATGTTGTGGAGACATCGGGAAGGGTAAGAATTTGGGTATCAACAGCCTCTCGAATATAATGGCAGTCCACCTCAATATGTTTGGTGCGTTTATGGTAAACTGGATTCGTAGCAATCTGAATCGCACTTGTGTTATCAGCGTGGAGGGGAGTTGGGCCCGATTTTGGAAAGCTGAGATCATACAACAATACTCGTAGCCAAGTGACTTCAGAGCATGCAGCAGACATAGAGCGATATTCCGACTCGCTCGGTGGAAGATTTAGACACACGATCTTGCTTCTTACTCTTCCAAGAGATCAGAGAGTTCCCAAGAAACATACCCCAACCAGAAACAGATCGACAGGTAATAGGACAAGCTGCCCAATCTGCATCACTATAAGCAAGAAGGTTCAAGGAAGAACCGCTAAAGAAAAATAACCCACAAGAAGAAGTACCCTTTAGATATCGAATAATGCGTCGAACTGCAGCCATGTGTAGATGTCTTGGGGCATGCATAAATTGACTAACTTACTGTACAACAAAAGAAATATCAGGCCTTGTGATTATTAAGTAATTGAGGATGCCTACTATTTGCCGATAAAACAATGGATCTGGAAGTGGCTCACCTTCATCAACATGATACTTAACATTCACTTCAAGCGGGGTATCAACTACAGAAGAGTCTTGAAAACCAGCTAACTTAATTAGCTCTTAAGTATACATATGCTGGTGTAAGAAGATACCTGAAGAATCCCGATGCACCTTGAATCCCAGGAAGTATGAAAGGGTATCTAGGTCTTTCAGGTGAAAAGATGCTTGAAGGTGATGTTGTAGTTGAGAAATCATTGAAGAATCTGTCCCTATATGTGACAACAATATCATTGACATAGACCAAAAGAAAAACCATTCCAGCAGCATTTTTTCGAGAAAAAAAAATGAAGAATCATATTTACTTTGCACAAGATTAAATTGGAGCAAAGTAGAACGAAACTTCTCAAACCATGAACGGGGAGTCTGTTTTAAACCATATAAGGAATGGTTCAACATGCAAACTTCTTTAGTAGTAGAGGAAAACAAATCGGGAGGAGGAGACATGTATATGTCTTCTTTGAGATCACCATGGAGAAAAGCATTTTTTATATCAAACTGCCTAAAAAACCAACCTTGTGAGGCAGCGATAGCAAAAATTGTGCGAACTGTTGTCATCTTGGCTACAGGTGCAAATGTCTCCTCATAGTCAATACCATACTCTTGTCTATTACCTAAGCCAACTAATCGAGCCTTATAGCGCTCCAAACTCCCGCCAGATCGAAGTTTGACCGAGTACACCCATTTACACTCAATAGGTTTCACATTTGATGGACAACAAATAATTTGCCATGTATGATTTTCCTGCAGTGCTTTAAGCTCCTCTTGCATTGCTCTTTTCCAACACTCATGTTTAATTGCATATGAATAACAAGAGGGAATTGGAATAGAGGACAGATGAGTAGAACAAGAGATATACCGTTCAGGAGGACGAGAGACACGAGTTGACCATCTTGGGATGTTGGGTGCAATATCAATTGGGCTTGGTACTGTATTAATGGGTAGAGAGGGAGAACGTCTTTGATACACAAATCTTGGCTTGAACCTTCGGACTTCAACTAATATATCATCAAAATTGGGAAGAATAGCAACCTCAGGTGATGAGCTATCATGAGTTGGAAATAAATTCTGGTTTTCAAAGAAAATGACATTTCTAGATTTTCGAATTCTATTAGTAGCAGATCAAAACAAGCAAATCCTTTGTCATTAGTACTGTACCCCATAAATGCACATTTAATAGATTGGGTAGAAAACTTGTGACGTTCATGAGTAGGCAAGTGAACAAAACACACACAACCAAACCTATGAAGATGTTTATAGTCAGGATATTGATCATGAAGATGAAAGTACGGAGATTCAAAATTCAAGGATTGAGAAGGCAGTCTATTTATAAGATAAACTGCTGTTGACAAAGCTTCTACCCAAAATTTAGGTGGAACGGAAGATTCTAGTAACAAAGTGCGCACCACATCCAAAAGGTGACGATTTTTCCATTCTGCCAAGTCATTTTGTTGAGGTGTATATAAACAGCACTACTGAGAAAGAATTCCTTTTTGAGTTAAGAAGTCATGGAATTCATTTGACATATACCCTCCACCAGAATCTGACCGAAGAACCTTAATAACAATAGCAAATTGAGTTTCAAGATAGGTCAGAAATTTTTTAAACACACTAAGCACTTTAGATTTTGAATGAAGGAAATAAATCCATGTAAATTTGCTGCAGTCATCAATAAATGTGACAAAGTACTTGTATTTAGCATGAGAAATAACACGAGTAATCCCCCGAAGAACTTTACTCTTTCCTAACTTACAAGTAGCAAAATCAAAAGAAATATGGGATTGTGATAACTTAGAAGGTTCTCATAATAATCCATAGTTGAACAAGTGTGATAAAATAATTGGATTAGGATGTCCCAATTGTTGATGCCACACTTCACTTTTATTAGCAACTGAAGAAGAAAAAACAACACGATTTGGAGTAGAAATCTGCAAAGGAAAGAACCGTCCAACTTTAGGCCCCTTCGCAATCACTGTCCCTGATAGTTGATCCTGCACAGAACAACCATCACGAGAAAATGCACATTATAGTTATTTTCTACCGACTGTCCAACAGAGAGAAGATTTTGTGAGAGACCCGGAGATACAAGAACATTGTTGAAAATAAGACTTATGTCTCCAATAGCAGAAATAGGGATATTATTTCCATCAGCAACCTGGATGTGTTTAGAACCATGGTATGGATGAACATTTTGAAGCAAACTATTCGAAGTAGTCATATGATTAGATGTTGCAGAATCAATTAGCCAATACATGGTTTTTTAAAGACCTTTACCTTGAAGCCCTAAGGCTGAAAAGGTAGAGATAATCATTTGTTATACCATGTTAGGGGTAAGAGCAGGAGGTTGAGCTGGTGGTGGTGTAGCTGAAGGTGTATTTGCAAGTTGGTCAGCAAGGAAGTTGCACTATTTGCTTGAACTACAGAATTTTGATTTTGGGGCCGAATCGAACATTCTGTGATGATATGTCCTGACTTTTTCAGTAATTGCATAATTTTCTAGAACAACTTGTAGCAATATGTCCATAGTTTTGACAACTATAACACTTAATTGTACTCAGCTTCCTACCTCTACCTTTTCCTTGCGTAGCAAAAGCCACTTGTGGAGTACTCACACTGTCTTGTGCGAGTGTGACTTGACTGAGAAGACACTGTTCTTCATGGAGTAATTAAGCAAAACATGAATCCGAGGTAGGAGGAGAAGCACGACTTATAAGATTAGAACAAACATTTTCAAATTCCGAACACAGCTTCATAAGGAATTGATCGCGCTTGCTGCATGTACCTCCAAAACAGTAGGAAAGGATTCTTTAGCAACCGAAGCAGCAACAATATCAGAAAACTCAGCCCACAAATCCTAGAAACGAGAATAATATTCTTGAACGAACAAATTGTCCTAAGTGTAATTAGCAATTTCACACTCTAGTTGAAATATTCTTTCTAAATTTATTTGATTATACACCTTCTTCAAATACTCCTATATAGATTTAGCAGTGACATGCAGTCGAAGATGAAGAACAATGTGTTGATCACAAGATCCAGTGATCCAAGACATCACTCTAGCATCCTTGATCTTCTATTGAGCCAGCTATGTAGGATCCATGGGAGTTGGGATGGTACCATCTGTATGACCCGACAATTCCTTTCCAATGACAAACAACTTAAATTGAAATTCTCAAAGTATATAATTTTTCCCAATAAATTTGACACAAAACTCAGAAGTGGTACCAGCCATGGTAGAATTTAATATAAAAGGAACTAAGAAAGAGAGGAAGAGAATCAAGAAAGGGAGCAAGAAAAAACGCAAGAGAATCAATAAACAAGACTAGAGCCAAGAAACAAGACTAGGACCAAGAAAGCAAGACCAAGACAAAAACCAAGAAGAAATTCCTACAATGGAATTTCAGAAGATAACAAAACCCAGTTTCAGAAAAAAAAAAAAAAAAAAGCTCTGCTACCATAACAAAATCTGACACCAAGATGGGCAAAAACTGTATGTATTACCTTGTTGGTTGCACTATGTATTCAATATATAGATAGAATTACAAAATTGTTAGCTGGGATTTAGGCTAATTTCTAGGGATCCTACAGTTATTTCTATCTAGACTAATTTATAGGGATTGCTAGGCTGATTCTAAGCTATTTTAAAAAGTAACGTATATGCAATAAATTATATATAAAATGTTATACAGTAATAGTAATTAACTCATTAATCCCCTTAAACAAGTGTCAGAAGTTTGAATTCTGCCTTATGCATGCAGCAACCCAATGGCCAGTAGCAAACTCTTAAATGGAGCTTAGATCCATGATAGATTAGTCCTCGACCTGTTAGACTAGAGGTAGAGGATATCATTGGAAAAAAATTCCTCTTCAAATAAAATCAAAACAACTAAATTCCTATATATATTATCTTCAGGACATCAATTTTTTTAAGGTATTGATTATCTAAGGACATATAGGTCTCTTTTTTTTTAAATAAAGAAAACTTTCATATAAGAAAATAGCCAAACAACACTTATAAATATCATCAAGAACATTAGATTCAAATATGAGAAAAAAGCTAGATAATCTCTATGCTGAACTAAAAATCGAGAAGAGGCACAATATTCGATTACAAAGAATCTTTTAAAACAGAAATAGAGACACCATTGAATCTTTGCCTTTTCAAATCTACATAGAAAATGCTGAAACACGGTGAGATACCCATTTTTCTTCTCTGACCAAATCTGAAGTCTTTTTTATTTTGCAAATATTTTCTTAAATGAGAAGTTTTCCTTCTTGTGTCTTCATCCCAAACCTGCACTGTCATAACTGATGCGTATGCATCTTTAGTTGTTTTTAGCTTCAATTCCTCTTTAATTATATGATTATTCTTGTGAATTATACTCTCAAATTGTCAAACAAACAAACATGATGTTCTTTTGAGTTTTGTTTATGTTTATAGAGTGTTTCACAAAGGATTTTAGGTGATTAAAGATCAAACAAAAGAGGATTAAAGATGGAAGAACAAAGCAGAGAAGAAAGAGAGAAAAATTCTAAGTGTCAAAGCTCCACGTTATACGTGGAGAGCCCACGCTATACATGGGAATTAGCTCTCAAAATGCCAAATTGGACAGAGGCTACACGTTATACGTGAGCCACCCACGTTATACGTGGGAATTATTTATCTCTCATCCAGTAAGCCCACGTTATACTTGGGAGAGTCACGTTATACGCCAGCATTAAGAGCCAAACTTCCATATTTGACAGAGAGCCCACGTTATACGTGGGCATCCTCACGTTATATGTGAGTAATAAGGAGCAATTGGCAGAATTTGACAGAGACCCCACGTTATACGTGGGGATATTGGCGTTATACGTGGGAGGCAAAATCAACAACGTCCAGTTTAATCAGAACCAATCCAATCCATGTCATTTAGGCCTCAAATCCATCCACTAACTAAGGGCATAATTGGAAGAATGAAGATAAGATTAATTGAAGATTGAGTGAAGAAGATAAAGCTTTGTAAAGATAGAAGATAAGATTAGGATTAGATTAGGATTAAATTAGATTAGATTTAATTTGAATTTGATTTGTAAATTAGTTTTAGATTGATAGGATATAAAAGAGAACATTCACTCAGCATAGGGTTACACAATACAGACGTTCACTTTTCATAATTCTTAGGTTTTAGTTTTTATCATGAGTTGCTAAACTACTCCATTGTTAAGGGTGATGAGCTCTGTTCACCCAGCATGAGTAGTCACTATGTACATTCGATTATTAATTCATTGAAGTATTTTCAGTTATCTTCTATGCATGATTTAATTTCCTGCTCTTCATCTCAATAGTTTAGAATCACTAAGAGGTGTTCTTAACTTGTCTAGGGCTAGATTAATTAGATTGAGAGATCTATTAGTTTATGCTAGCTGGAAATTAGATCACATAATCAATTAAGTCTAACTAGAGATAGTCAAGTTAATTGTTATGCAACCAATAATTCTGTGGGTTAAAATTAGATTAGAACTAGTTTGGATAGAGTTACATTTAATCTAATCTAGGATCACTTTTGAGACTCATAAGGATTAGAATCTGATTTAGATCTTCACCTATTTGTTTGATTGATTGACTAAGAGATTAGCTTTTGATTAGGTTAATAGAAACTAAATTACTAAAAGATTAGGGCTTAGTTAAACTAGATTCTTTGTGCTTGATTTCTGAGAACCTAGAATTAATATTCGAATGTATGCATTGGCCCTCAAGGGAAAAACATCTCCAAAGCTCTTAACATCTCATTCCATCACATTTAATCTCAAGTAATTTTCTTCTCTCTGTTTTTCTTATTCTTTGCAATTTTCGAAATTTATATATTCAATTCCCTTCAAATTTTATTTGATCTGATTAGAATAATTGATAGATAGTATTGTTTGGTCCTTTATTCCTCGTGGGAACGATACCCACTTCACCGTGGTATTACTTGTACGATTCGGCACACTTGCTGAGATCGGAGCGTATCAATCACCAAAATGCTCATAAAGAGGATCATACTGTAAAGGAAGATAACACTCATATTAAGGTTATTTGAGATAGATCTGAATCTTAGATCTAGACCAAAAGAGAAAAACAAAAAACACAAAAACAGAAGAAAAAAATGATAAGGAAAGACGGAAAGGGGTTAATGAAATGAAGGAAAAGAAGAAGGATGAATAGAGATAAAAAAAATAAAAGTGACATATGAGAGGAAAAAGAAAGGGTGGGGTTGGGAAAGAGAGAAAAGAGAAAGGAGAAAAAAAAATAGGGAGCAGAGAAAAGGAAAACGAAAGGGATGGAGGGAGGGCACCGCCTAGGAAGATGAAGCGGTGGCGGTGGCCCTCCAAAACCTGGAGTACCGCTGGGAGAGAGTGTAATCTGAAGAAGGTCTGCAAATGAAAAAGGTTTTTAGTAGATTGTTGAAGCAATGACATATAAGTATTTCAATATAAGATTTCTATACTACTTTTGATTGAGGGACAAATTGAGATACACTAGAAGCTCAACTGATGTGTTGCTTGTAGAGGTACTTATTTTTGCTCTTCTTTGTTTTAGGCCTCCCATTAGATTTTCATTTGAGGGTATTCCTTGCAAGTCTAATAATTGTGGTATGTTAATAACATACTTTTTTTTTGGACATATGGTGATTATAGTCACCCCTAACACACACACCCACACACCCACACATTTTTTTTCATTTCAGCAGTGGCTGGGGATCGAACCCCAGTCCTCATATATGTAGCTCTTTAAGGGAAACACACTTAATTCACAGTGGATTAAATCTTCAACTTGCATGTCCTTTTTTAGCCCACTAAACCCATGGTGACTAAAGTTTAGTAACTTGGTACCAAAAAAGAAAGTTAGTAAACTTTTGTCCCAAAAAAAATAAACCCTAATCAGATTATAGTCCTTTTATGCCAAATGACCAAAAACAAAACAAAAAAATACCTTAGGGCTTGGGTCAGTTCATCCGGCCCTCTAAATGACCAAAACAAAAAGACCATAGCCCTTATTAATTAATGTATATAATTTTTTGAATAATTAATAATAACCAGATGGCAAATTGGCAATGAACATAGGTGAAGGATGAGATTCTCATGCGAATATTAATGTACTCCCAACAAGAATATATATAGATTTCCATGCCGCTTAAGAACAGCTAATTATCTCACACAAGATGAGACAAGACAGACACAGTATAGATTCTGAAACAGACAAAAGCCAACAAAGGCGTGGCATTTTTTTTTTCTTTTATAGTGGATGCATGGAAGGGGGAAAAAATGGTGTAAAGAAATTAAATGATAGGATTATATACCATCGTATATATGAGAATCTATGTGAACGCAGTCATAATAGGTACACTTTCCATGTGCATGTGCTTGAGTCCAAGCATTTTATGATCCACACAAAGCTAAGGAAAAGAAACTATAGTAGTTAAAACTTAAAAGCGCTAGGAATCAATGCTAATTGTGGCCAAATTTCATATATCACACACACAACTCCAGCACTGTCCTAGAAAAATACGTTAAGAATCCACTATCTCCAATTAATTACATTATATTACTTGAATGCTTTTCAATAAAGTTTTAGCCTTTATTTACAATGCTAATCATATAATTAGCTAATTAATAATATTACACATACACCTTTGCAATCAACCAAGTCACAACTAAGTCTTTTATCCCTACTCTCACCTAGCGCGTGCATGTAATTAACTCCCAAAATTTGAAAACACGTTATTCTCCTTCTCATTTTCTCTCTCCTTCCTATTAACTCCTCCTCCTTTTATTCCTCCTTTTTCTTCCTGCTACTACGTTACCACCGCCGTCATATCATTGTCATCACCATCGTTGTTGCCGCCATCATCGTCGTCATCTTCTTGTTTTTCCTCTTCTATTTTCTCTTCTTCATCTTCCTCCTCCACTATTATGTTGTCATTGTCGTCGTTGTTGTTATTGCTGTCGTTGTCTTCGTTAATAATCTTCATCTTTTTTATACTTCCTGAAACTGAAGCGGATTTTCAATAACAATTGAAGCAGATTTTCATGAAAGACTGAACCATATTTTTATAAGCAATTATTCTTGGTGACCAAGTGGTTTTAACAACCAAGTGGTTAGTCATTCATGTTTATTCACGCGCCTGATCCCTTAATATAAGGGATATATTTGTTTAACAAGAATGGTTGACCGCTTGGTTGTCATAAATAATCATCCAGAATGCACACATATAACCATGCAGAATGCACACAGATAATCATCCAGAATGCACACAAATAACAAGCAACGCAATCCAAACCTTGATTCATGCATTTAAAAGCAAAAAAAAAAAACATAAGAACGATGAAGCTAACTCAGAAAGCACACAGATAACCATTCAGAATGCACACAAATATCAAGCAACCCAATCAAATACTGAATCATGCAATTAAAAGCAAAAAAAAAAAACTAACAATGAAGCTAATCCAAAATGCACACAGATAACCATCCAGAATGCACACAGATAACTATCTAGAATGCACACAAATAACAAGCAACGCAATCAAACCTTGATTC
>JASCZI010120830.1:452226-464005 GCA_036250425.1 Stylosanthes scabra
ACATAAGAATGATGAAGCTAACTCAGAATGCACACAGATAACCATCCAGAATGCACACAAATAATAAGCATTCAGAATGCACATAGATAACCATCCAGAATGCACACAGATAATCATTCAGAATGCACACAGATAACCATCCAGAATGCACACAAGTAACAAGCAACGCAATCAAATCATGATTCATGCAATTAAAAGCAAAAAAAGCCTAAGAACGATGAAGCTAACCCAGAATGCACACAGATAACTATCCAGAATGCATACAAATATCAAGCAACTCAATCAAATCTTGAATCATGCAATTAAAAGCAAAGAGGAGGAGGAGGAAGAAGAAGTAGGAGGAGGAGGAGGAAGAAGAAGAAGAAGAAGGTGACGACGGCGACGGAGGAGGAGGAAGAAGACAACGATGAAGGAGGATGATGAAGAAGACGACGGCATCGAACACGAATTCAGAAGTGAGTGTTTTGCACAGGCGCGTGTTCACGCGCCGTGGTGGTAAGAGTGGATTTTCAAACGCGCGTGTTTGTTAAAACCACTTGGTTTTTAAAACCACTTGTGCAGCTAGCATGATTGTTTCATAAAAAACTTAACCGAATTTTAAAGAAAATTGAAGGGGATTTTCAAGAACAATTGAAGCGGATTTTCATGAAAATTAGAAGCACGCCTAAAATGTACTCAAATGTACTCCATCTTCTTCTTGTTTCTTCCTTCCCCCTCCTCCTCATTCTCGTCCTTTTTTTTCTCCTTCTTTTCATCCTCCTTCTTTATCTCTGTTCCTACGTCATTGCTGTCGCCGCCGGCGTAGTCACCGTTGCCGTCCTCGTCGGGAGATGATGAGCTTGATGATGGGATGAAACACAACAAAAATAAAAAAAAAAGAAAGAAAAGAGAAGGAAGAGTGTTACAGAAGCGATGCACTTTTTGAGGTAAGAGAACACTCTGTCTTTTTGAGGTGAGAGAAAATTATTTTTTAAAAAAGTAACGCGTGTGTCAGAGGGACTTGGTTGAACTTAGTTGAGTAAATCACTTGGTTGCCTAGCATTTTTCTTAGCTAATCGTATCTAATCTCAGTTAATTATTGTACATACATTGCCCTAATGAGTCTACATCCTAATGTATTAACCACACAAAACAAGAAGATAAAACAGAAGTGGTAAGAACTATGACAAATAATAAGAATCAACTGATTAAAAGTGAGGCAACAGAAGGCTTGATCGCTAATAAGAAAGATTAGTCTGGAGTTCAAGATTCCTTGGGCTGTATAAGATCTCCTAGTTAGCTATATAAGCCTATGACAAATAAGGAAGTTTAATTTGAAATACGAAATGCTAGTGGCAGCAGTGACACACCCCATCATTGTGCTTAATTAAATTAAATCTCTTGCTTTATGGTTATTCCTCAACAATCTGTGATTGCATGGTTCGGTTTAGCTAGTAGACATACAATTGGTTTGTCCTATGTAGTTGCAAGGACTAACGTGTCTGATTCCCATTAGGACCCACCATGACCAAATAAGCTCAATCAGTTTTGTCTCATGAACTTGACATACATAATCATGCAATAAATATATACATTTGATGATGAACTTGTTTAATATATATTAGTTGATTTTTATATATACTATACACATGAGTATATATATGGTGCATATTATGGTGCTATGATTATATAGTACCTAGGATGTTTATACAATTTAATAAAAAAAAATTAATTTAGAAATAAAAGTAAATTTAAAATTAAAAAATATAATTTTCATTTCAATAAATATAGATAATCAGATTTTTTTCAACTAAGTCCAATCAAGTTTCACATATTATTTTTTTCGCTTTTATTATTGTATTTTTTGCTTCTCTTAGTAAGCAAAGAAGAAGACAACGATGACCACGACGAAAGTGGCGACTACGACGATGACAACGATAAGGAGGAGGATAACGACGACAATGACAAAGAAAAAGAAGGATAACAGATTGAAGAAGAAAAAAAAGGATAACACAGTAAAAAAGATCGAAGGAGGAGAAAGAAGAGGAATGCAACGGAGGAGGAGGAGGAAGAGGAGGAGGAGGAGATCACAAAGAAGAGGAGAAGAAACTCGGTTGTTTATTTGAAAGAAATCCGGTTCTTTTTTCAACGAAATGCAATTCGTTTTTTTAACGAAACTCAGTTCATTAGGAGGAGGAGGACGACGACGATGGCAGCGACAACGAGGATGACGGCGGCGGTGGCGACAAAGTAGCAAGAAGAAAAAATGAGGAGGAGGAGAAGCAGTTGCGGCAGAAACAAGAAGAAAAAGCGCACATTTCCACGCACTTTTGATGAGAATAGGTTGGAAATGTTTGGTTAAACTTTGCTGCATAAAATAGATATATATGTATTATCATTGTTTTCATTTTGACAACAAGTTACATTATTGCACTATAGTAATTATGCTATTGAAAAAAGTGTTATTCAAAATTAAATTAACGTTTTTTAGTTATTTAATAATGTTTTTTAATTAAAAAGAGAAACATTATAAAGAAAGTTTTAAAAAAATCGATTTAATTTTAACGATAGTTACTTATATAATCAACGTAATTAGAAGTGTCAAAAATCCTCACTAAACGGTGATTCCCGGGGATACCACCACGAATGAGGATCTGAATATGGGAATTTTCTTTATGGGGACGCAAATGGGAGAATAAATTTTCCAGGCATACGCGGGGACCTGGGCAGGAATTCTCATCCTGACGCTGAAATTCTTCGAACATCTGAAGTAACTAAAATATTCTTATTGATTAATTTCTATCATATGTTTTTTAATTATTTCATATCTCATAATAATAATATTTAAATTATGTTTCACTATAATAATATTTAAATTACTAAAAGATATATTTGAATTATGTATCACTATAATAATAGTTTTGCACTATAATAAAATTATCAAAGAGAATTTCTGGAGAATGGAACAAAGACGGGAGCAAAAATTTTTCCGTAACGAAAAATGCAGCAGGGACGCACTGAGGACAGGAGCAAGGAGACATTCCACCCCCGCACTATTGACACCCCTAGTCGTGATAAGTAGGTATACTAAAATTCAGTGTGTGTATATATATATACTCTCAATGCCTCTAGAATCACATAACTCTTTCCTAGAATTAGTACTTTGTATTGTAGCTTCCACAAACACACACTGTCTATCTCTAATATGGCTAAAAGGAAGGACCACACACAAAAGAAGAAATCAATATGTGAGATTTCAATGATGTTAGTGGCAAACATCATAAGCTTGTCATCCGTCAGGTTCTCTGGCCCATCATGTTTCACCACAAATAATCTCACACCACAAACACAAGATGATGATGATGCACCCTCATCAACAACTTCTTCTCCAATAATAACAAAACTCTCCCACAAGAGCCAAAGATTTGAGAGAGCCACAAAGCCACGTTCATACCTACAAAATCCAGAATTAGTAGTCAACAACAACGATCCTTATAATTATGTTGACATCAGTGCAGGGAACTATATCCGCCGTGTTCATGACAAGATTCACCAAGGTGCTAATAGTAATAATAATAATACTACTACTACCAAACGCTTTCCTATATTTGCCATACCTTGTTCCACATCTTCCTACAAGTATTGTTGATTAATTAAGTAGCTTCTCTCTTTTGGTAAATAATGTTACTATGTTACTTGTCTATTAGTAAGCCTACATATGATGAATTAATCAAGTAGTTTTGTTTACTTCAATACATGTGTAATACTTAGATGAAAAAAAGAACGTGAAATAATAATTTTAGGTATATATCTATTTTAGTCAATCAAATTCAACAAAGTTATTTATTCTATGCTAAATAGAAGATTATTTCAATGTTAAATAAAAGTTTATTTTGGTGCTAGTTTTTGTGCTATTTGACATAAAAATAGTCTTCTATTTAGCATAAAAATAAATGATTTAATTGGACTTAATCGGTCAAAATAAGTGTACAAATAACATTACCGTAAGCTAAATATACATAATAAAATATAACTTCAATTTATATGTAGGTACTTTTAGAATTTATGATTATGGTATGAAATAAGCTAAGTGGTTAGAGGATAATATTTGTATGAGGATTTGTTACTGTATAACATAGGTAAAGTCCACATCGATTGAAGAGGAAATACTATGCTAAGGGTGTGGATATTTCTCTTTTATAAACGTATTTTGATAGGTGAATATAGGAAACTTTGCCATTATCTCTACCTATCAAGCAATAAAACTGTGAATCAGTGTCACTATTTTTACAAAATAGCCAGACTATAAGACATGAAAGTAAAGTTGTTGGTTGCAGGTAGAGAATATAGATGAATTGGTGGTTGGTGGTGTCAGCAGGTGGTGAATAATAGTGAAGGTAGGTGAATTGTGGTAGTATAGATGAAATTGCGTTGTTTAATGAGAATGAAAAGGAGGAAGAAGAAGAAATAAATATAAAAGCGTATATAAAAAAATTGTAAATGAATCAAATTTTTTTAAGTATTAACTAAATTTTTATTAGTTATGTGTAATGTTATTTATAAAATTGTTTTTGACCCAAATAAAAAGTTTACAAAATATGATACATAATCCTTCACAAAAGGCTACTTAGCTTTGGTTCATATACATTGAATGAAACCACACTTAATACAGTTATAAATTGGGTTATGCTATTTGTGTTGGGCCATCCTGGACAGCAAATCCTTCGAATGACTTTGGAAAAAAATTAAGTGAGAGAATATATAATGAGAATATATCACATCTAACTCAAAATTTTAAGGTATTAAATAAGTGTTCTCTCATCTTATAAACTCATTACTTCTCTTTGTTCTAAAAAATGTGGAACTACTAATCACTCATACTTGAACTACAAGAATATCTACCTCAAGTGTGAGTCTCCACATCGAGCACAATCAACTCTCCATTTTTAGCTCATTTACCACATTTGAGTATTCGTCCATATATCATATCACGGGACACACTGTTCGAACTACCTTTGTCGAGAAGTCTTTCGATACTTCTCATAAATACTCCTTAAAACCAAGCCGATCAATCATCGGCTCTAATACTACTTGTTGAGCCACCGTGAGGAACAAAACCTTCACGGAGACTTTGAGGAAGAACCAAGTGAGAAAAAAAAAATGAGAAAACACCACATCAACTCAAAACTTTAAGGTATCAAGTAAGTGAGTCTCTCGTCTTATAAACTTCACAATTCTCTTTGTTTTCAAAGATGTGTGATTAATCTTTCATATTGAATCACACAATAATTTGCACATTAAAACAAATCACTAAAATCAGCTACTAATATATAATATACATTAAAATACAAAATAAATATTGAAGATGATGAAACTATACATGTATTTATATATAATTCATATATAAATATATGTTGAGTGATTTGGATGTGCGAATAAAAATGCTGTCGTAGATTATAATAGAATTCTCACAATTTTTCTATTTACTTCTATTACTTGCTTGCTCATATTATTAGCACCTTTCTTTCCAATAATCATGCACTGAACTTACAAGCCCTTTCCATAAGCTCCATTGCTGGAACTCACTATGAGTTTTGTATTACATCTTCAAATTTTGAAGGAAAAAAAAAAGCTTTTACTCTTGATGATTTATTTTCCACAAAATTATTTTCCCAACTTTGCCTTATATATTCTCTTTTTCACGTACTTTTCGATATTTTTATGTGATGTTATGATCGTTTCTTCTCCTTCAATGAGAATGCACTCACAATACATTGATGAAATTATATTGTTTCTCTCATATATCACCTGTTAAATAATCTCTCAAAACTTGCCTTTCTCTTCTCCCTGTGTGGATCAAAATTTGGCTAATCTACCTGTTTCTTCCCATGCCTCATGTACTTATGCTATTTTGTTCTTAAACAATAACCAAATACAAACACAATCATCTTCCATATTTTGGCCTTGTTATCTATGCATCAAAGAACTTCTACCATACATCACCTCAAAGTAAATGTTGCATAAACTAGATATGACACTATAGTGAATAAGAAGGGACTTAATTTCTTCTTTTTTTCACATAAATTAAAAATCCTTAGTATTTATTAGAAGATTATTAAATATTACTAAATTTTTAATTCTACAATAAAAATTAAATATTGACGCGCATCTCATTTGAAAAAAAAAATTATACCAAAGAACCAATATAATACTAACAAATAATAATCAATAAAAAAATAAAAATGATTATTTAAAATTAAAAAATATATTATTTAAAAAATAAAAATGATCAATTAAAAAGAAAATAGATAATCCAAACTAGTATTGAATTGAAACAAGACAGACATAATGGAGCTTTTATGTCAAAACCACCGCTATGCTTCTGCAACAAACCACCACCTCTTCATCCAAGATGAGCAGAGGCATATTTAGGGGGTGGCCAGCGTAGGCCTTGGCCCCCAGAATTTTCGCAACTTTAATATGTTGGGCCATCGTGGGGAGCAAAATTCTTAGAGAGATTTTTTGGGGAGAAACCAAGTAAGAGAATATAAGATAAGAAGACATCACATCTAAATATAATACTGAGTCTTACTATCCAGTCTCAGTTCGAATCTCTAAAAACAAACGCTACCTTAGGTTACGTTTGGAAAAGAGACTGAGACTAAAAGACTGACATCGGAAGACTAAAACCAAAAGATTGAGACTGAATTGAATTTATTGTATTTGGTTTAAATTTATTAGGAGACAGATATAGAGATTAAATTAAGTTGATGAAAAAAAGACAAAAATTAGTATTCAAGACTTTAATGTTAAGTGAGAATATTTGATTAAAAAAATATTAAAATTTAAAATTTTAGTCTTCGATCCTCACTATTTAAAAGTATTGAAAATACTGAAATTGTGATTTAGTATTGTGTTTGGTGAATAAGAACTAAAATTAAAATTTTAATATCAATTTTTAAAATTTTAGTATTTTTTTCAAAACCAAATGCTACCTTAAATTCGTCAATTTTATCATAATAATAATGTTACTCCTTAAGATAGAGAAAATAAATAGTAGGATACAAGTCATCAACCAAAATAAATCACTAGGAGACAGTAATGCTTTCCAATCTAAGTTAATTAAAAATATGAGACATATTATGTATATATTAAAATTAATTATTAAAATCAACTATTAGTATATATAGTAATACTATGGAATTAATATTAGGGGATTCATAAGGAGTTAATGAGTGTAATTAGAAAAATAATGAGTGATAAAAGAGAAAAGAATAAAAAAAAATGATATTGACTTTCTATTATCTTTATAATATTAATTATCAATATTTTTTTAGTATATAATATATATTAAAATATAAAATATATGTATAATTTAATTAATTTTAACATATATTTTATATTTTAATGTAATGAATATTTTAGTTGCTGAATTTGATTTGTAAATAGAATCGTTTAAAAAGAAAAAGAAAAACTAACAAGGAGTAGAAAGAGTATGAGAAAGGAAATCAGATTCATGACTAGAAAGATACAAGGGGAAAAAATGTACTAGCGACATGCTTATATGAATTGGACATGGAGCATAGTATATATTCTCCTCCACCTAGAATAATTTAATTTAATATTTAATATAATAATAATAATATATAATTATATAGTATTTTTTAGACCCACCAAGTTGCAATGAAAACAGACCAATAGCATAACCAGAGTACCTGGTGCCCTATCATCTCAAATTCACACACCCCCACACAAAATAGAAATAAGAATCCCCCAACAGCCATAGAATATGACAACTCATCCTCTCTTTCTCTCTCTCTTCCCTGTCACCATCTAACTTCTAAAGCTGTACACCAAAACAAGCAATTAAATTTCTTAATCCTTATATTCATAATCATAACCTATCTTATAGTCTCATGGAATTAATTAATTATCTCCAAAGCAATCTTTTTCTTTCCTCATGCTATTTTGTTTTATCCTTTTTTTCTTTTTTTTTTAAGTTGAGGTATGTTTATCACTAACCTTAATTTACAAACTCAAATTAAATTAAATTAAAGCAATATTTACTACAGTAATATTAAGTAATAAACTAATAATTAACCAACTTAATCCAACTCCTTAAGCAACACTAATTATGCTATCTCCGCCACCATTGAAATTCCCTGCTTGAAAAGATGCCGTGGACGACGGCGACGACGGTGAGGAGTGGCCACTGTTCTCCTCCGGGGACTGATCGCCGAAACGCGGCGGGGCTAAGTTAAGAACAAATGATGGAGGCCGAAATTCTGTACTAGGAGTTGTTCTCTCTTTCAGGTTCAAATTTGCCATCTTAGAAGATGGTGGAACGGGCAAAATCGGCATTGGCCTGATTGGTTTTGCTGCTCTCTCGCCACCGGCAGCTACCGGCAACATCACCGGAGATAAACCCATTGGAAAAGCTGATCCCGGGAAGCCGCTGTAGTGTGATGGTGGATATGCCGGGGGCGTGGGCGGGGCCGCCGTTTCTTGCTGAACTTG
Source organism: Stylosanthes scabra (assembly GCA_036250425.1). Lineage (NCBI taxonomy): Eukaryota > Viridiplantae > Streptophyta > Magnoliopsida > Fabales > Fabaceae > Stylosanthes > Stylosanthes scabra. Next base: position 460,723 of record JASCZI010120830.1, read on the forward strand.
CTCTTCCATTATAGGAGAGGATTCCATCACCTTTATTTAGAACAAAAAAAGAATTATAAATCAAAAAGAAATGAAATCAATAGAATTTAAAATAATGAAGAAAAACATTGCATTCTATTAGTAACTGGCATTAATCATTATACCAATAAAAACAATTTTCTAAAAATAAGTTATTAAATATTTTTTCTGAATTAATATTAAATTAATTTATTTGTGTGTATATCAATATTATTTAACTAATTTAATTTTTAATATTAATTTATATTTTTTTATCTACGCATATATTAAATATTTTTAGGCCAACTAGATAATAACTTTGAGGATTTGAAATCCCCAGCATTTAATAAAAAAAAGATTATGCTGCTCATCAATAATAGTAACAATATAAATCTGAGATTTTTTTTCCTTCATTACGAAATCAGTTTTGGAAAATAGAATAACTTGTTACCATAAAAAGTAATAGCAATAATAATAACAATAAATGAGCGGTAAAGATTAGATTGGGTACCGTATCGGTGGTGATATCAAAAAGACTAGACCTCCGGCGGCGGCGGTTCTGATTGTGGCGGCGGAGGAAGTACTTCTGAGCGTGACTAGCAACCTGAGTAGGAGTCCGAGTCTTCACGAAATTTCTAGAAATCCCTCTCCAGTCACCTTTTCCAACCTTATGCAAACCCAACAAGAACAATTTGTGCTCCTCCTCAGTCCAAGGAACACCTAATAACAATTCATCATCACATAAAAACCAATCAAAAATTACATATTAATAACAAAAAGCAATTAAGCACGTGCTTTTTTCTGGTATCATTATTATTCGCGTACCACGCTTGCGCTCGCGGCTGCGGCCTGAGGCGTGAACGACGTCGTCGGAGACATAGCCTGCGTCAGCAACGGTTGGATCCTGCGGTGGAATTTGATCAAACTGGGACAAATTACCCATACTAGCACTTTTCCGGAAGGATGTTGATGATGAGCTTCCTTCGGCGGTGGTGAGTCTTACGCCGAACAGCATGATGGCGTTCTCTCTGGGAGGAGATCCGGCGCCGGAAACCGGCGCGGCGGAGTGTGAAGCATCGATGCATGTGCGGGAGTTGTGGCCGTTGTTTCCACACTGTGAGCACGTTCGAGACATGTGGATGTGGATGTGGCTTAGCCCATACAAGAAAAGGAAGAGGTAGGTATTTGTGTATATAATGAGTGGGTTTGAATGTTTAATGGAGAGAAAGAGAAAGAATTGGGGGAAGTTTGGTTTATATAGGGGGGAGAGAGAGAAAGAGATAGTTAGAGCCTTAGAGGAGAGAGAAATGTGGGTTTTTGTATAGTTACTAGGGTTTGTGACTTTGTGTTTGTTTTCGGTTGGTGCTGCCGTACAATGAATTTTTGTTAGGGTTAGTGTAAGTGTGTTCAGTGTTGTGTTTACTTGTTGTTTGGACAGTGAATGGAAAATGAAAAGAAAGAAAATAAGACGAAAAAATTTTTAAAAAAATGGATTTGTAGATATTATTTAAATTTTATAGAAAATAAATTAAAAAAAATTTTTTTGAAAAAAAGAAAAACGAGGAGAGAAAAAACTATAATAGAACAAATTACTTTAATACTTTTATCTATGTTATATGTATATTTATTAATATACTTAAATTAATTCTTTTACGAAAAATTCTTAATTTTACTTTCAATATTTTAATATATTATGATTTTTTAAAAAAAGTTTAACTTGGATGAAAAAAAATAAGAGGAAAAATGAAAAAAAAATAGAAAATAGAAAAATAAAAAATAAATTTAAAAAAATATGTTTTTCTTTGTATTTTACTATTTTTAATTTTGATGAATAGAAAATAGGAAAGAGGATAAATGGAGAGAAAATTACTAGTATATAAAATGACATATTTATCTTTTATGATATAGTAAAATATAAATAGTTTTATTTTTTTTAATTGTACTTTATAAACATTTTAAAATATTATAATTTTATATATTGATATAATATTTTATTTAATAAATATAATATTTATATGTAAATTTATAAATATTAAAACTAAGTTATACTATAATTAACAATAACAAAATAATAAAAAGGGTATTATTAGAAAACCACACAAAAACAAATTAACACTCTCATTTTATCACCAAAGATATGGAAAGAAAACTTATGTGATACGGTGAGATCCACACCAAAATTTTATTCCATGCCTATTTTTTTTGTGTCCACGAAAAATTATCTTTTCCCTTCATTTTCTTTTTTTTTTCTTTCCACCCATTTTCTATCAAACTAAACAATTACTAGTGCTATTATTATTATTATTATTATTATTATTATTATTATTATTATTATTATTATTATTATTAATAATAAGGTGAAGCTATATTTGAGAGTCTTTTTATCAATTAAGTTTAATGCAACCAAATTAATTAACCTTAATAAAAAAAACCATTCTCGCTATTAAAAATTTGTAGCATGATTTGCAATTTGATTAAATAAAATGCTTGATAATTTATGGAGCTCTTGAGGAGTAAATAATTAAGTTATCATCCATAATTAAAAAAATATATCATCCAAAATAAAAAAGTATTATCATAAAATAAAGATGATTACCATAGAATATATGATTTATCATTTCTAATTCATCAACATTGACTTCCAAATATATTGACTTTTAAGATTTTTTCAATGATTTAACATTTTTCTTATTATTATTATTATTATTATTATTATTATTATTATTGTGGGCAATGTAAGGAGGAGAATAAAGAAATTCTAGTGTGATTCATTACTCCTCAGTCAAAATCATTTTTTTTTACATTGTTGGTATTTTTTATTTAGTATTACTATATACAATTATTCTAGGTAACCAAGTGGAAAACCATGTAAGCTTCTTCACGCGCCTCACGCTCTTTATTATAACAAATATCATTCTTCAAGCGCCAATTTCAATTTTTTGTTTTCATTCGTTCACTTTCGTTCTTCTTCTTCTTCTTCTCAAACGCTCTTAATTTCAGTTTTCGTTTTTAATTTGAGCTTCCTCCATTGGTGATTTTTCGTCGTTCTTTCAACGAAGAAGAGTGCGTTCTTCGACTGAATCTTTTCTTTTATGTCGTTCTCTGTATTTTTCACGTAAGGTAAGTTCGAATCTGAACTTTTGAACGTTCTTAGATCTGGTTTTCGTTTTCTTCTTCTTGTTCTGTTATTAGATTTCAATTTTCGTTGCTGTATTTAGGTTTTTCGTTCTGATTTTGCGTGTTTCCGTTCTTGTTGCTTTTCATATCTGATTTTTGTGGTTTACGT
>JASCZI010120830.1:464015-476594 GCA_036250425.1 Stylosanthes scabra
GTTAGGATGGAAGCTACTAGTTCAGATCCATTATTGAAAGCGGATTCAGATCATTCACGTGAATCAGACAATACAGAGTAGGTTTGTGAATGATTTTAACGTTTTCATCACTTTTCTGCATTAGTACATGTGTTTCATTTTATTTCGATTGATTTTAACTTCATGTTTTGGTGAATTATGAGAGATGTTGTTTTTAACGTGTTGTTTTCATTTGTTTATTATTTCGGTTGATTCTGTGTTACAGTTTCTATTGATTTTGAGTTATGTTAGTGGCTATTAGGTTTGGCTTGCTTTAACCTTGTTTTGAATGTTTTCCTCGTTATTTCGGTTGATTCTGAGTTACTTTTTTGGTGGATTTTGATTTATTTTTGTTACTGTTAGGTTTTAGTTGGTTTTGAATGCATAAATCTAGGTTTGAATGATTTTTTTGTTATTTCGGTGGATTCTGATGTAGTGTTTGTGTGGATTCTGGTTTGTTTTTGAAATAGCTTTGTTATCGGTGGATTTTTGTAACACATGTGTGTTCTTTTTTTCAGTTTTCATGTGATGTTGATGATCAAAGAAGAAGAAGAAGAAGAAGAAGAAGAAGATGATGATGATGATGATGATGATGCAGAAATAGAATAAGGAAGGAAGAGGAGGATGAAGAAATAGAATAAGTGTGTATTGTTCTTAGATTATAGCTTTGTTTTTTTTATATTATAGCTTTCTGTTGTATTCTAAATCAATTTACTTTTTCATAGCTTTGTTGTTCCTAGATTATAGCTTTCTATTGTGTTCTCTGTGTTGCATTTTATCTCGGTGGAATTTAGGTTTGTATTTGTGTACATTTTGTCTTTATATTTTGGTTGAGTTTAGAATATTATTTCGGTTGAGTTTAGAATATTATTTCGGTGGATTCTGGATTATTGTTTCGGTTGAGTTTAGAATATTAAAAATGGAATTATCCAATCAAAACTAAATGAAACCTAATAGCAACAAAGATAACGCAAAATGCACACAAACAATAACCCAGAATCCATCGAAATAATATGGAAGTCATTCAAACATGGATTTATGCAATCAAAACTAAACAAAACCTAATAGCAACAAAGGTAACGCAAAATGCACACAGTTTAGCTTTGTATTTGTGTACAGTTTAACTTTATATTTCAGTGGAGTTTGTGAGATATTGATTTAACATGTTGTCGTTTTCTTATTATTTAGGTGGACTCTAGGTTAGTATTTGTGTACATTTTGTGTTAGCTTTGTTGCTATTAGGTTTGGTTTAGTTTTGATTGCAAAATTTGATATTTGAATGCATTCCTATTATTCCTGTGGACTCTAGGTTAATGTTTGTGTACATTTTGTGTTAACTTTGTTGCTATTAGGTTTGGCTTAGCTTTGATTGCATTATTTCATATTTGAATGTGTTCTTGTCATTTCGGTGGAGTTTAGCTTTATATTCGTGTAGAGTTTAGCTTTATATTTCGGTGGAGTCTGTGAGATATTGATTTAATATGTTGCTGTCATTTTCTTATTATTTCGGTGGACTCTAGCTTTGTATTTGCGTACATTTTAGCGTTATATTTCGGTGGAATCTGTGAGATATTAATTTAACATGTTGCTGTCGTTTTCTTATTATTTCGGTGGAGTTTAGTAACATATTTGTGTACAGTTTAACTTTATATTTTGGTGGAGTATAGCTTTATATTTGTGTACATTTTACAGCAACAACAACAATGATGAAGAAAAAATTACAGATATGAAAGAACAAGAAAAAGAAGACGAAAAAGAAAAAGTTGCAGACATGAAGAAAGAAGAAGAAGAAACCGACGACGATGACGACGGTGAAGAAGACGACGACGACGAAGAAAGAGGAGTAGGAAGAAAACGACGACGACGAAGGAGGAGGAAGAAGAAGACGACAACAGAAGAGGAAGAAAACAACGAAAGTGCTGGTAATGCTGTGATTGGAAAGAGCGACGTGTGCACGCGCTTGGGGGTGAGAGTGGTGGTGTGATTGATAGTTTACTTGGTTATCCATTTGGTTAGTCAAAACCATTTATTCAAATAGCATGATTGTATTATATTTTAATATTATTTCTATAAATATTTATTTATAAAATATAATGTATGATTTGATTTTGATTAAAATCTAAATAGATTTTGAAAAAAAAAATACATACACTATAATAAAATCAAATTCACAATTATACATTTTGAATAATAATATAATAAACTAAATATAATGTTAGAATTAGTGTATTGGACTTAGCCCTACTAAATAATTATGTTATAGATAAGAGTATAATGTATATAGTTGAGTACGATGAAACCATGAAAAAAAAATAACACAATATACATAGTTGAGTATGATAAAATGATTGAAAAAAAAAACACCCTCAATACTTAACAGCACTAGGATTTCAATTAAACTCTTAAAATCTTCAGATATTACGATTTTTAATGAGTTAATGGATTTTACACAATTTACACTAAGTCATACGATTTTACGATTTAAATCTTTTAGTAATTTCACGATTTTATATTTTAATTTATTTTTCGATTCCACGTAAAATCTCGATTTTCTCTACCTTACTTAACAGCATCGAGTCTTTGATCCGGTGCGTCCTTGTGCGGCTACTATATAAGAAAAAACTTAGGTTTTAACCATTTTAATTTGTGGACGCACCCATTATATAAGAGAAAAGTTAGGTGGTTAACGATTTTAATTTATTTTGGTAGTATAGTAACCAGCAATCCAATTTTTTTAGTTAACTAATTTATTATTATATTTTTAATTAACTCATTTTAATATTAATGGTTAATTACTAAAAAAATATAATACGATGATTATCTAGCATTGCTAAATAAATAGATAGCAGTACAATGTATATAGTGGAGTATGATAGAATGTAACTGAAAATTCTATCTTCTGATGTTAATCTTAGAAAAAAAATTTCTAATTCTATATATCTTGATACGAGATTGGCATGATATTTAAATAAGATAATTTTTTAATTTAATTAATAATAATTCCCCAAATTTTAAATGTAAGTCTCTATTAATTTTTGTTTTGAGGGTTTATGATTATATTTAAATATGTTCAGGCACAAAATTAATTACACCTATCATATAGAATTAGCATATATGCATTTTCATATAGATATGATATCAATAGTTCTTAATAATAAAGATTAAATAAAAAAGTGATAGCTGAATAGGGTGAAGCACCTCTCCTTGTGCTGTATGGAGTACACTGAGTAGGCAGCAGTCTGTGACTCTTATGGTTGAAGGTGAATCTTTTGTTTTTTTCAAACCATAGACACTCTTGTATTTTCTCATAGATAATAAAATTAAAGCTTTGTGCTCTATGCTGCTCTAAAATTGGGCTACGTACCAAGCTACGCAAGAGACCATAATGACAAATAACTTTAATTTCTCATAAATATAATTTTTAAAATCATAAGTGACCATACTAACTAAATTGACTTAATGTTAATAGAAATTATTTTTCATCACTGAAAATGTATAACATATTATATAATTTTATTAAATAAAATATTTAGTCACTTCATATTTTTTTACACACTTGAATCAGACGAAAATTCAAATGAAAAATCAAAATAAATCAAATCTAAGAAAAGAAAAGTAGGTTATCAATTCTTTTAGAATGAATGTGATAGTGAAAAGTATTAAAAAAATGAAATAATTAACAAAAACAACAAATAAAATTAAAAGTTTTTAAAAACTAAATTGTAAGTAGAAAAATGTTTAGTGATAGGTTTGATGAAGCCCCAACTATATATATATATAAATAAGAATGAATTATGAACCTAATAAATTTTGAAATAAAAAGGAATAGTAACCAATGTAGTTGACATTAAAAAAATTCAAGAATTCTATTTGCACACTAAAATTAGTTACTAAAATTAAACATCAGTGTAATACACATTGAAATACAAAATACACACTAAAAATGAGTTAAACTATACATATATTTCGTATTTTAACATGTATTATACATGGTTGCTGATTTTAGTAGCTGATTTTGGTGAACACGTAGCATAACTCAAAAAAATTTTAAGAAATAATTTGATTGGGTGAATTTAGAAAATCAATTTGATTAATGAGTGAAAATTTAAAAATTATTTGAACTATTTATTCTGTATGTATACCGTAAATATGAATATTGCGTGAATAAAATTACATTATTTTTAATTAATAAAATATTATTATTTAATAACTTGCATAAAATTGTATCAAATAAATTATCTTTCCTATACCATTAGCAAGAATTTTTCTAATTAATTATGTGTTGTTCATTTTACATGTCAATAAAAAAATAATAAAATCACAGCAGTGGTAGTGGTTTGTTAAGGCCATGTCATGAAGCAGGACCGTCCAATTTTGTGTCATGCTTTCTTGGTAAGCACAAAAAAATGGGTGTACTACATTTGTTTAACCATTAATGTCCTATGATAATTATGAAAAAGACCTTCTCAACAAAGGAAATATATATAGGGACCCTCCATATCTAACTATTTTGTTCAAGAGAGTTTGTTAAAAAAATAACTGTTTTAAATTTTTATATATTAAAATATAAAAAAATTATTTGTTTAATCAAATGTTGTTAGAATATGTTTTATTTAAATCTAAATTTTTATACACAATGCATTATTATTACTATTGATATATACATTTTCCTATACCATTATCTATTATCAATATTTAGATATGAACAATTCTTGGACATAAAAAAAACTATAAATTAATGACTAAATAAATTAATGTATTATTTATATAACATGATGATATTCTCTAATTACAATAAGTTTCAAATACTAATATTTTAAGAAAAGTACCCTAATCCAATTTGACTCACCAAAAAAATGACAACAAGATTGGACAAGTAAGAGAAAAATAGAAAACTTCCAAAACATATGTTCTCCTTTATTCCAAAAATAGCAAGATTGACCACTTAAAAAATTTGGGTATACTCTTTTCCAAGAAAAGCTAGAATTTTGTTAACGAAATTATTATAGAGCTATTAATTAGAGTTTAATATATATGCTTAAAAACTAAAGAATGTTTGGTTAGATGAGATAATGAATTAGTTTAAATAAATGTATAATACTGATGAATAATTAAATAAAACATTATTTAAATATGATCTTATATAATTAAAATATCAAATATCATTTTTGTTAAATATAATTGTCATTTATATTTTCTTTTTATAAGTGCGGTTAATTATTTTTTTTATTTTAGAAAGTTACTTATTAATAAAAGAAAAATTATTATTTGAGGAATAACATTATTAATTACTTATAAATATAATTTAAAATTTTACATATTATTATAGATGTAGTATTTTTTTTTAATCTATATAGATGGAATACTTACTAACATATATAGTATAATTACAGAAGTTAATATATTATATATATGTAATTATGTAAGTTAATTATGTACTCATTAGATACTTTGATACATATAGTTTGTTAGAGTAAATCCAAAAGTGAATACTGCTTATAATTAGTATTCTATCTAAATTATGAAAAAATTCTTTTTTTAATTTCGCTTTATCGTTATTATTTCATTACCTACCTTGTAGAATAGAATTTTTTTGAACATATGTAATTTTTGTGATGCCAAAAGAAATAAATAATAAATGTAATTATTGGCTTTTATTTGAGTATTTTAATTTTAGAACTTCAAATGCAATGCTTTTAAAATGTATTCTATATGTTTAAGGTCGATTTTAATATGAGCATTTGATATCTTATTTATAATGTTTTGAGTATCATGATACTGACTTATTAAAAAAATATATAATCTATTAAAATTTTCATGTACATATAACTTTTATTTTCACGATGATAATAAATTAAATAATAATTGATATAATTCTATGCAATTGTGAATTAACTATAACGTATAATGTCACTCATTGCAAGAGGAACTTTTTTCTTTTTTCCCTATTCATAAACTGCGTCTAGCAATTAGAAAGAAGCTTCCAACTAAAGGACTCTTTGGTAGGTGATGGCAACATCAACTAAATATATGAAGCACGTGCAAAGTAATATATAGGGTTGGAATATGATTTAATTTACCATAGAAAAACTATGGGTATACATAGAAAACCTAACAACAATGAAAGGTTAACCACAACATTAAGAAAACTGAAATATCTACTGTATCTTGATCCACTGAACCTTGATGTTGAAAGTTGCTAGTCAATAGTATATATATAATTGGTAGAAAATGTCAGCGTGTGAATGGGGATAAAGAATTATATCTAGTATCTAGTAGCTTTTCTAAAAGCAATGATTTAATATTTTAATGTAAATAATGGAAGCAAATATGGCACTTTACAAAGAACAATTATTATTATAAAGGGAAATTAAAAAGAAGGGGATGGTGGAGAATGAGGGTGTTTGTGGACCGTGGAATGGGCATATTCGTTGCTCCTTTGATAAAGATTTGGTTGTCTTTCCTAAATATATATTTTAACATATCTTCCTATCTTTATATTATTTCGTGTATTTTTTTTATATAATTTATAAAAGAAATTTTATTTTTCTTATTTTTAATACTGTAAATAAAAATTATATAGAAGAGTTATATATATATATATATATATATATATATTATTTTAAAGTAAAGTCTTTGATGGAAGTATTTTTTAGTAAAAATAGATATTTTAATTAAATCTTGATCATTGATTTATATTATTAAAATTTGATGTGTAATTAATATAATTATTATAAAAAAGATAAATATCTATAGTAGAATTTTTTTATTTTAATAACATTTGTATTTTACCTTTGATTTTAATCGTCCAAAGTTGTGGGTATGGACGTGTGGTTGTGTGTGGTTGCATAAGATAAGCAAAATTGGACCCACTAATCACCTACACATCTTTATGTTCACCTCAGCCTTTTTATGTGGCTGTGGTGCTGACTCGTTGCTAATGGTAATGGGTTTTGTGGTTGCCAACCTTTTTTTTTTTTAAGTATTTGAAAGAGTGGATTTCTTTTAAAACAATATAATATATTAATTATTATTCATAATTCATATATAGTTACTATTAAGGGTATTGATTCACAAATATGTAAGCTTTCAAAATTTTCTCATTTAGAAAATATCATGTATAATCTAACTAATAAAAAATATCTATTTTTGAAGAAATATTTCAATATATATTTAACATAAATCCTTTTGTAAATGACAATTTTTTCATGATGTTTTACTATTGAATCTTTATGTTAATTTTTTTATCTAAAATAATCTTTTTTATTCGGTTTTATTAATGGAAGAGAAACAATATTTATACACTACTTAACACTCTATGACATTTATATTTAAAAAATAGTTGTTATTAATTAATATTTATTTTTTTAATTAACAAAATAAAAAAAAATGCATATTGATTATTAAGAAAAATACGGTTTTAAAATAAAATTTAAACTTCTAATATTTACTTAAACAGATAAATACGTTAATTACTTGAACCAGCTCAGGTTGGTTGATGTAATGGGATTGTTAATTGAATACTCAAGTACTAAGAATTTTGTTGAGGGAGCTTTCAATATTTCAACTTTGATGTGGTTATTAGTGGCGTTGAAAGTAGTTTAGTGGCGGATGATAGATAGTGTGTTTCAGCGGCGGAGGTCAAATAAATACGGCTAAAACTAAAAACGTGTTAAATTCATGAATGTAGAAATATACGGTATTAATGCAATTACTGTTTTATTTAGGTTATAGTAACCAAGTTGAGGAAGTTAAGTTACCAAAAAATTTTTGAAGGAGTGACAAGTAATCTTTCATTTGGATAGGCTAGGTGAATAAGTCAAAATGCAGTTGAATTGGGTCATCAATATTTTTCTTTAGAAAGGAAGAAAGTAATTGAAAATATTCAAAATAAGTCAAGGGAGTAACAAGTATTATTGGTTCATCCAAATCAAGAGTAAATATACTAATTAATTTGATGCATGCACTAATTTAGTTTGAGGGGAAAAAATATAAAATTAAAATATCAAAATGTGGTTAGACGAACTTAGAACGATGAAGAAGAATATCTAGTAGATAGTACAGTTAGGTGTTGTATTAAGTTCTTCATTGAAATGATTTGTAGTACAGTGGCATTAGTGGTAGCAATAAATAAATACAGCAACTTTATCTCAATTTTAGGCATATCTACGAATTTCATAAAGAATATGCCAAATTAGCCTAATTCGGGTATATGATATTTAGGGACATGCCACTCATGCATCTTAATTTTTTTTTTCTGACTATTTTTATTCTCTCTGTCTGGCATGAATGACTGAATAATTACATTAAGTTGATTCAGTTTAATAATCTAACAAAATTGTGAATTGAATTGCAATTTCAATCCGCATAAAATACTTAATTTAGATATGACTCACATAAGTATTTTTTTATAAAATATAAATTTTTTATTTTTGTAGATACTAGGTTTAATAGCAAGTTAGGCTTAACACTTGAAAAATAACGAATGACAGGGTTGACCAAACTCAAGCTAGTTGTTAAATGTTAAGGGTGAATGTCAAAAAAAAAAAAGTTAAGGCCACTGAAGTCTAATTTATCCTGTTTTCACCCTTATCATTAGCTATTATAAATTTTAATTATAAATATAAATCTTAATAAAGAAGGAGAAGAAGAACAGCAGAACATATTTTGTTTATCATGATCAATTTTGTGGCAGAAACAATGCTAGATAATCAATAAAAATTAAATTAATATTAATCAATAATTTAAATTGAATGTTCTATTTCTTTAGGTTTTTTATGTTCTATTTCTAAAAAAAATACAAAGTTAAATGATGATTGCTTTATGTTTTAGATATTCTACGATTTTTTATGGACGTTTCGTAAATAATAGTATGAATGTTATATTTTTTATTGACTGATTTGTTGGTTAGAAAAATATTAATTATCTATACTTTTTTCATAGTTAAATTGAAATTTGGATAAACTTCCTAAATAGGATCTAAAGATTCATTTTACATATAAAAATAGTCTCAAAAGATACAAATTACAAAATAAATTCTCAAAACATTTAAAATTGTGACAAAAACAATTTCTGTATGTTTTTTTTTTGTGACATATTTAGACCAATATTTTTTTTGGATCTTAAGGTGTACCAATATTAAATATTTAAATGTATCTCTTTACTTAATTTTTTTTTTGTCTCTTTACTTAATTTCTGTTTCTTTTTTTGTCTTGGTACTTAAATTTCTGTTTGGGGTTGGTCTTATTTACCTTGGGCTCTCAACACTATCTATTCCTGGGCCTTCTCGCATTATTCCAGCTTCAGCCCAAATAAGAAACGAGTGACTGAAGTAACTAAGTTAGCATTTTTTTTTGGAATGACAAAAAAGAGAAATTAAGCAGAGGTCTTTCTATGACAAAAACAAAAAAAAACCGTGGTCTTTCATATGCTAAAAAAGGTTGTCTTTTTATATTTTCAATTCGTAAATATTAGTTTTAGGGACAAAGCATGTTGCAACTTATTGATTAGCGTCAAATACTTAAATAAAGCTCTCAGAAGACATATTAGATTAGGGAGAAGTCTACAATGGATCAAATTCATGATAGATTAGGTGGAATATTTTTAAATGAGTGGTTGAAATTTTTTTATATTTTATTTTTAGGAAAAAGTAATAATATTGCCATAAAGGTTTATGTGAAAAATCAATTTTATCACAATCATTTTTTTTTTTATCAAGATGCCAAAAAAATTTTAAAATCACATTAAAATGACCAAAAATTAGGTATGCAGACGAAAATACCCTTTCTCCTTTTTCTCTTTCCATGAATCCCTCACTTCCTCTCACCACTCTCACACCATCTTCGCTTTTGTTTGAAGGCTGAGACTCCACCATTTCCTTCCATATCCTCTCACACCTCACCACACTCCCCTCACCCACTCCGCCACCGCCACTGCCACCGCCACCGCCACTCGGAGGATACTTTCGCGGCTACCACCATCACCACCACCCCCACTATCAGATCCTTCTCAAGGGAAATCGGCTCCGATGGCGGCATCTAAAGGATCCTCCAATTTTTCAACCGCCACTTCTTCACTCGACTTCGATTTAGGTTCCAAGCCACCTCGCACCTCAAATTCCTTTTCCGGCGGCACCGATTCCCTTTTCTCCGACCACAAGACTCAAGATTCCGACGGCTTCGGTGACATATTCGGTGACTCCGCCAGGTTCGCCGACAAATCGGACGGTGGCACTAATAGTGGCACTACTGGCACTAAGTTATCAGGGGTTATGTCTCCAAAATTGAGGTGGTTGATTCTGATAAGGTTTGTGATCTTGTAAATCTCTACCCTGAGGTTTGTCTTGGTTTCAGTTTCCTTTCAAAACAGGTACAAGATTCAAGGTTGAAATGACAAAATATTAGGGATAATTAAGAGGTTTTCAACACTTTAAGCATGCAGATATTAACTCAACTGTGTACACTATGCTTGAATGAATTAAAATTTCAATTAACAACTTTAAAATAAATAAAAAAACACTCATTCTTCCCTGTGTGAAAATAGGATATCCCAGTGGACCTTGCCGCCCAATGTTTGACTCAGAATGAAGAACAGTCCTATGAAGCTCTTGCTGATTTGGCTCATCACTTCTTGTTGCTCTAAGAGCATCATCAGACTGTAGTTGCTGCTGTTCATCCCCACAAATCAAAGGACATGGTGGTTTAGGTTCAGCTTTTCTTGAAGTCATGTTGATATGAGAAGCTCGGAATCTTGTCTCCTCTATGTCTTTTGAATATGAAGAAAGAATTGATTGCAGTTGTTACTCTTGTTGCATGAACCTGAATAGCAAAGATCTTGATTTCCTCCGAATATGTATATGAGCAAGCCCTTATTTGAGTGCCCTAAAGAGTGGCATTGGAACTGCACATGGAATCAGCTTCTGGTGAATTGGATCACAAAGAATGGTAATGTGAATTGGAACTTCTCCTTTGAAAAAATCATCTTAAGAACGTGATCCATGGATTAGAACCCCTGTATTTCCTTTTCAAGCTTATAAACATGTTCAGATTCTTAAATGAATGGAGAGAAATGACATACTCAGAAAGGAATGAAAGAATAGTGCGATGCTCCTAATTTGATGCTCCAGCATTGGCATCATGCTGCACTATTGCTGTCTTGACTCCTTAGTTCCAATTCCTTATGGCTAAGTCCGAAAAGGAATAATTGTATTATGCCCAATTAACGAATTGAGTTATCAGTGATAGGGTGTTTGTTTATTGTTTCAGTGTGGAGTCTTTTATTTTGTTATGTGTATGTCTTTGGTTTCACGTATGTGTGTAAGATTGCTCCCCTTCTTGGTCGAGCGTTTAAACTAATTATCAAAAAAAAAAATTGCAACAGGGGCAAATTGGTCAATATGTCTTTTTGCAAAAAAAACAAACGTTTGTGACATTTTTTATAAAAAAAAACGATTATGATAAAATTGATTTTTCACCTAAACCTTTATGGCAACATTAGTACTTTTTCCCTTATTTTTATTATTCATTGTAAAATTACAATCACTCTTAATCACCCATTTAAAAATATTCTATTTAACCCATCATAAATAAGGTTTATCTCAGACAAAACCTAGATTAGATTATACGGTGGAAAAAAAATTTCTTAGGTTACCAGAAAAAGAAAAAACGGTTGGGGGAAATGCTAGACAAAAAGCCTAGAGAGCATTCAGGTCTAAATAAAAAAAAGATGAAAAGAGCAATTTATCCAAACACCACCGGAAACTACAATTAACAAACAACTTCGATGGAAGCGGGAACTGCTCTCACTGTTCCCACGCACATTCCCATTCACCTTTCCAAACGTACCGCAAAATCACAGAATACACCATTCTTTTCTTCTCCTTTCTCGCCCTTCCAAACGCCCTTCCGCACCTTAAACCTTTCATCTCCTCGTTTTTCTTCTTCTTCTTCTTCAGCTGACAGTTACAAAGGACCCAAGCCGAAACGCGACTTCCTTGCCAATTGGGTGTCCCAAAACGACGACGTCGTTCGCACCCTCCCTATTTACGTTGGTGCTGCCTCACTCTTAACCGTCCTCCTCAATCGCGCCCTCTCCGGCATTGCTCCCGTCGCCGATGCCGGCAGGTCCATTATTTCTCCCATTCTTACTGTCTTATTTAATCAATAAATATGTATTAATTAATTTTAAAACGAAATTGCTTGATGTAATGTCGTGGAATGGAACAATCCAAACACTCATCTAACGAACTTTGGAATTCCTAATATTCTAGTTGATCATCTGCAATTTAGAGGCTTGTGTCTGGTTCAGCTTCAATTTTAGGAGAGAAAGAAAATTTTGTTTTGCTTAGTTCTTTATATTGATTGATCAAAAGCTGCACTTAGAAGTGGTGCATCAATTTAAACACGTTGGTTAAAATTCTTTGGATTCTGTTTTGCAGTTCACAATCCAGAGCTGATCTCTTGACATTAGGGTTAGCTGTCACCAATATTTTGACGGGCCTAGTGTGGCTTTCTATAAGACCTAAATCTATAATTCCAGTGAGCTCTTTGAATCTGAATTTCA